>MU134349.1:216145-305850 GCA_015039355.1 Ramaria rubella
AACCGAACATTTCTTCCATACCCTCAGAGCTGGTGAGCTTAGTTGGAAGCCTATGATAAGGAGAATTGCTCAAGGCTGACAATCTGGGACCTCTATTGTAGGCTGCCGACTGTCTACACTTTATAAAACTATGACCAATTGGGCCATCTTGATCAGGATTCAACTGAGCAGAATGGGGTACATAAGGATGATGATCTTCCTTTAATCTTTTACCCTGAACCACCAGATGAGGTGGTACATCTCTAATTTCAACTCTTTTGGGGAGGCTAGGTATAGCACCATTAAAGAGCTGTTCAGCCAAACACTTCCTGTGATAGGCTTCATGTGCAGCTGCATAACGCTTTGTGAATTGTTCCATGTTACTGTTATTCAAAGGAGGAGGGGGAAAAGCTGGAGATGACATGTTGTCATCTGAAGGCTTATAATTGCCCTTCTCCTTGGAAACTAAGTTCCAATAGAATGATATGAAGTTTTCCACAGCAAAATGCACAACATTTCAATATCCTGCAAGCTCCAAAGAGAATCACTGGTCCATTCCTTAGGCAAGCTAGGAATTGAAGGAGCAGGCAGTGAATATCTCTCTAGAACTCCTGAACGCTTTATAGCAATCTTCTCCATGCAGTCAATCACAGAACCATACTTCCTGAGATCAAAGCAATAACCAACTTCATCTTCAGAGAGTTGTACTGGATAAGCTACTAGAGCTGCATCCAAGTGATCAAGCTGATACTTGAACACTCTCTCTGAATAGAGGACCATAGCTCTAAATCCAGGAGCATTAGTACGATCAATATGACTTTCTGCTATGGAAAGAAGCTCATCTCTTCTCTGCCAAAGTGCATCATCCTGCTGGACAAGCTTTCGCCTTTCAGCAGTTTTGAATACTATTGGAGAGCTGTTGTCAAAAGTTATATCACTGGGCAAAGGACCATTGAGCAAGGGACCATTGAAATCCCACTCTATCTCATGAGAGGAAGGGGATTCAGACTGGTCCCTTTGGAAACTGACTGATGTCCTGTTTCCAATAGGCAAACTTGAGCCATGTCCTGGAGTTTCTTTAAAAGAAGACTCTTGAACATTCTTGAAGGTCAAGGAGGAATGCTCAGGCATAACCACTTTACCTGAGGCTGACATTGCGACTGGTAGTTTCTTGGAATGAAAAGATCTGGGATGATAAATTTCAAACCGAGGCTTCGCCCTGTTGGGTGATGGGATAGGAGGTAGATAAAGAGGAGGAGAGGGAGGTGAGGAAATAGGATTAGAGAACCTTTGGTAGGAGTCTTCTAACTGAGGCAATGAAGCTTCAAGTGAAGAAGAGACCAAATTCAAAAGTGACTTGGTAATTGACTGGGTATACGCTGGATACATGGAACTGGAAGTCCCTAGGTCCTATAGGTTAAATATATTATACCGCGCAGTGTGTATATTCCTACCTAAAACCATTAAAAATAACTATGTGGGACCCCCGAGACCAACCAACAAGCATACACGCGCTGTCACCATGTGTTACGGACACATTGCGAAGTCACGCACCCCCCTCTACTCATACAACCCAGGTGTCCCGGTTTTCCAACTGTACAGGAGTGACATGTGTGACCTGATAGTGCAAACACAAATAAAACTGATTGGTTTTAGCTTGTCTTCATTTCTCCTCCTAGTTCCCAAACTGCCCCTCCCCCGAACATCTCTCAACATGTTCCAACACGCTGATGCCTTCGGAGGGCGTGGAATCCAAACTTGGGAATCTACTCAGTGCCCTTACACAACAGGAGATTCACACGTACCGTGCCGAAGTATGCTTTTTGACGCATGTACAGGTCTTCTCACTGATCTCCCCACACCTGATAGGTCATCGATGCCTCCGCTCTAGCACATTTTCCCACCCTCTTCCCCCTGAACAACCCATTGGGTTGGGTCCAACTACCCCAGCTTCAACGGTGGCTTGTCCAGCGCGCCCACCTCTCCAAATCTCTACCGCCTTCCAAGTTGAGACCACTCAGTCCAACCATCCAATGCAAGTCCGAAAACACACCAAGCAAGGTACTTGGGCCCCAACCAGCATGTCAGACAACATCGGAAAACACGTCAGCTTCTCGCAGACCTCTCACAGGAGGTCATTGTAATTAGTTCTGACTCTGAAGATGAACCCCCTCAAAAGAAAGTCAAGATTGAACTTGCATCCGAAATCAAGAATGAGCCTTTGATTTCGTATGAGTCGGAGGATGATGCATTCATGGAAATAGCCATTACTTGCCAGCTCAAGGTCTCAAAGATGGAACATCTGAAAGCTATTCCATGGTGCTGGCCAGTTCAGGAACAACATACTGCATTCATTCTGGATCTGTCACAGGACGATCGAGAGTGGGAGAATAGTGAGAATGAACCGATCAGCATGGAGACAGTCATTCGAGAACATGTGAGTCTTTGGTGTCAAATGAACCTTGAATGGCTTATATTTTGCGTGATTAGGATCAAGACAATTGGGGCAGCAGTGGTGGCCACCGCACTGATGAGTCAAAATGCCCGCATGTAACAGTACTGGACAACCAACAGTGTCAACATATCATCCTCAAATGCCAGGGCTGCTACACATGTAGTTATCTAGATCCCACCCTATTGTAGAACTGTATTCGTCGGGAGTATGACAATGACCAGATGCGGAACGTTTGGGAAGCAGAGCGTAAACTTAATGAGCAGCAAGGTGGGACAGTACAAGGAATTACTGCAACGTGAGTCCAATATTCGCTGTGGTCATGATCCCTGCTCACTTGGTCACCCAGTTTTTATAATCAAATCCAAAAACATGTGTGCTCATACAAGAATATTGTATGCGAAGGCCAACTGGTAATGAGAAAGTGGAAAAAGCATGCGGTACGTGCTCACCTTTGAGCTGAATCTTGGATCCTGACAAGCTTCTAGCAAAGCCTAGATGGAAAAGCATACTTTGTTGGCTGCTCAGCCTGGAAGAGGGCTGACCCCAAGCAAATGCATCGGTTTCTCCCCATCCCTTACAATGTAGATGAAGAGCTCTTACTCAAAATGATCCAAAAACTTGGTGACCTCTTGGATGAAGAAATTGCTTACCCCACATGTGCATTGGTTGTTCCACGTCGTATTGGCAGTCAGATGAAGCAGTGTCGTACATTCTACTTCTTGGCCTTCCATCCTTGTCTCTGATCATGTTAACAGCCTATCCACATACTGAAGATGGTCAAGTAGTTGCAGGCCAAATCAGAGTTTGCAAATGTCCTGCAGAGCTAGACATTTTTGTGCCGCTTAACCCTGAGGATCATCGTGCATGTATTGTACCACACATTCACCCACACAACCACCCTGCATACCCGGAACGCAAGCTTTCAGCAGATGCCAAGCAGAAGTACGCTGAAGCTGTTGAATATTTTGGTGCCATGGCGGCAACAGTGGGTAAAGTCGACAAAGGTGGGTCAAGATGACATTGCCTCAACCTGAAATCTCACTGATGCAATGTCAGCTCCCAGCACCAAAAAAATCCTGGGAGGTGTATCCCCACCAAAATATCATCCGGGTTTAACCCAACGGCACATGAAGGAACGAATAATCAAAAAACTGAAGGAAAAACAGGCCCCAAATGGGTTTGGCCTGCCAGGTGAGTTTGATATCTCATGTTTTCTGTTCTGTGTGACCTCATAAATGGTAGGTGTACTTGCATGGCAAGAAGAGCAAAAATCCCTCCCAACAGAGAAACAATACATTCATCGAATCAGTGATGTTGCAGGTATTCAAATTGTAGTTACAATGCTTCCACGACTAGCTGCAAAGATGCACATTGTTCGTGCATCTTTACATGATAATACATACAAATGCACCTTCAGGAAGTGGAAAGAATGGGAAGTCGTGGTGTGGGATGATAGTTTGAATATGTGTATGTGGTTGGGGTACTCTTGTAATTCACAGAGTTTTCTCACTATTCACGGCCAGGTCTCACGGTGACATGGATATATTGTGACTCCGAGTCTGCTGACGTGTTTGAACACATCTGGACTGCATTCTTTGACGTGCTTGAAGAAGTCACAGGCAAACTGCTGAAGCTTTTTGCCTTTCATAAGGAAGGTAGTTATTATGCAGTGCTAGTGGACAGTGATCCTGGGCAAGCTATTGGACTTGGAAAGTATCTGTGAAAAATCAATATTCCACATATCAGTGGCATTCAGACCATTGACCCAGCTGTTCTGGTGCAGTATATTTTGAAGACCTGTTGGACACATTGCACCAAGTGAGTACACAGTGATTGTCTTCTTTCGTTTTGTGTGCTGACTCCTAGTGAGAAATCTGGACATTTTATTGACTCACCTTGACCAACCAGAGGATATTAAGTACTTACGCTCCTTTGAGCATATGGAAACAGATGCTGAAATAGAGGAGTTTCGGAAATGGTGTCGTGACCATCCAGTCAAGGCAGTGCGAGGTATGTGCATCTGTACATTTTTGACCAGACAGCTTTACTCACAATGTCTTTTTGCAGATTGGTACAAAAACAAGGTCCACTACCGTTGGTACCTTCCTTCTCTCAACCCGCACTTGTCGCACATTTGTCGTGACCACTGGGCTCTTACCCCAAAGAATACCAATTTCGGTGAGAGTGCTCATGCACATACCAACCTATCAACTGGTATTGGTCTCACTCTACTTGCTGCCATTGATGCGTAAGTATTCTCGGATGTTTATAGGCCTGTCTTTCTCACAATACTTGAAGTGCGTATAAGTATGACCTTGAATGAGAGGAAGAGATGCTTCATGCTGAAGAGCACTGCATGCTTGTGAACTCACGCAACACCTTGTCTCACCATATGCAACACAATGCTGCTCGTGCTCAAGCAGCACAAGAATGAGAGACAGATGCCCAGAAAACCCAGGAACTTGAGGAGCTATGGGATAGTCTAGCTGCGGAGCTGGAGTCCCACTGAGCCCCTACCCTTTTGACCACAGAAGAGTGCCACACCTCTGTTGAACGTAGCAAGTTGCTGAAGACCCGCATGGAGAAGCTACGTAGTGAAGGTGTCACACTTTGCCAGGGGTGCAAGCCTAAATCAGTAATGATGCCTGCTAGTCAGCCTCCTAACGCGCCAGCACCACTCACGAGTTCTGGACTGCCCTTTCCACCTAGCACTTGCCCTGAACTTCAACTTGATCCCGAACTTGACCCTGCGAACTTCGACTGGTCCAACCTGTCATACAGTGATGTTTGTAGCGCAGATTTTACCTTGACGGACCAATTCCTGGTTGGGGTAGGTGGACTGGGTGAGGTCGGAGAGGTGAAAGAGGCAGGTCCATCAGATTGGATCGCTGGGCACTGAGAATGCTTAGAATCATCGCATACAATTTTATTCTTAAATATAGAACCATGAATATTATTCAGCACAACATGGATGTAGTGTCGAGGGTCCTTCTGAAATATCGCAGGTTTGACATGGAAGTGAAAATTTGGCATGGAAGTCAGTGACTTCCAGTTCCACATATCGTGCGGTGCCTCGTAATTGACTGACTTGCCTTTGGCTTATCCAGTAGAGGCAATAGTCAAAGTCCAAGCTGTTCCCAGAACGTCCACCAATGTTTTGGAAACTGTGAACTCAGAACTAAACAATGGTGTAAGGTACACAATCAAGTTTAGTCTAGCCACTTAATAGTATTCAAGGGGATATCAACCAAAGACTATTATAACGGAGAACCCAATTAAGAGATTCTACTCCGGTGATCAAATAACACTATTATGAAGCAGTAATAATGCAATTCAAAGCACTTGCAGCAAGGCTACTAGTCTGGTCAAGATAATACTTGAAACTAAGTGAATGAGCATACAAGGTTCCGATGCTTTGTTTTTATATGCAATATATGGGGAAAGCAGACTTGGATGACTAGGCTCTGGGTCATAACAATTGAATAGCTGTTCAATTGAAAGACTAAAAGGATAGCCAAGAAACAAGGAGCAAAAAGACAAGACCAACAACAGCAAGTTAAAACTAACTTGAGAGTTGATAAAGTCAAGACTAACACAAACTAGTTAGCCAGGCAAAGGCCCTACAAGCAACAGTGCCCAGATAAGATAGAGTGTGGTAGCTTTGTGCTGACACAAGCTAGTAATCAAACTAAGGCCCTACAAGCAACAGAGCTTGATTAGATAGAAAGTGTACTACACCCCAACACTAGTTATTGATTAGACTTTGGCCCTACAAGCAACAAAGGATAATCAAATAGTAGCGGTGGTTGTTACCAACACAAGCTATTAATTTAACTTTGGCCCTACAAGCTACAAAGCTTCAATTAATTAGAAGTGATGATACCCAATACAAGCCAGCAGTTGTACTTTGGCCCTACAAGCAACAATGTATCAACTGGATGGAAGGTAGTGGTTTGCTTACACAAACTAGTAGTCTTTAACTCTGGTCCTACAACTACAGAGCTCCAACTAAAGCAGCGAAAAGCTGAAGAGATTGTGCCTCACCCCTGCAAGGTGATAAGCGTACTGAAAGAGGCTCCTGCAGAGTTTTTCAGCTAGTCAAGTTCTTCAGGCTTGATGTGAAATGTGTTTGATGCTTGTCTCTAACTAGGCTACCTAGGGCTATATTTATAGCTCTACATCTGAGACATTCTAGCTGCTTTTGGAAGGTCTGGAAACCACTGGAAACTGGTGGAAACTGGTGGAACCTGGTGGAACCTGGTGGAACCTGGTGGAACCTGGTGGAATGTGGTGGCAGTTTCCTTTTATGGACAGACCTTCCAGAAGCTTCTAGTCATTTCTACACTATTAATATACGACTACTGATTGGCTAGAGGGGCTAGTGATGCTATGGCAGTGACACTGCACCTCTGGCTATTAATACCTAATTAGGAAAATAAAGAGAATAAAGAAATACTGCTGAATTGTGTACATTAATGGTTTATGCTGACCAATGAGTTGGCTTACCTCAGCTGCTGAGATACAATAAAGGCAATTATTGATAAGCAGCTGAGTTGAAGCTGAGTTCTTGATTTGGCAAGTATTAGGTCAGCCTCCCAAGTCATGGACTCTTGTGGACCATTAATGTACACTCAGGCAGCTGTTACAAAAAATAGAGATATAAGTGCAACTACTAGATAGAAACACTTGGAACCCTATAGGCAGACTCTTGAGACTATAATTACATTATCGGGATCCCTAACAGCCCCACCTTCCATGGTGATGGCTGTGATGGCGAAGACTCTAAGTCGTGGTTCAAGACCTTCCGCCGCTCAACTGTTGACAGGGACAACCTGAAGAAACTTGAGAAATTCAACTTATACTTAGAAGACGAGGTGGAAAAGTGGTGGGCCAGTGCAGCTGGCATAGCATGCAGTACAACCTGGGTGGCTGCATCGGCAGGGTTCCTCACACACTTCCTGTCCATACCCAATGCGAAAGAGGGCCGGGGGATCCAGTTTGAGAGACTCACGCAGTGCGTACTAACCCACCAAGAGCTTGGCGACACAACCTGGGATGATAGGAAAAAGAAGGAGGTGCCTAACCACACAACTTGGGCACAGAAAATCATACACCTGGCCACAGCTTATGGCGACACTACAGCAGCGACCCTCCCCTTCATACATATCATGTTCCTACCCCCTATCCTCAATGAACTTTTTGACGATGACTATGATAGCTTTGCGGCGTTTGCAGAAGCGGTTGGTAACATCAAACTTGAACGCCTCCATGCGGTACGTACAGCGGCGGACACCATCGACACACTCAAGCTAGCGGTCTATGCAGGACAGAGAGATGCAGCCTGCCTACAGGCCTGGGCCGCAAAACCCCACAACACGCCAGCCATGCTGGCCACTCCAACCAGCCCAATGAACACGCACATCGTTGTCACCCCTATGAACCGGTTCAATCCATTCCGGGCCACACCACAGACCAACTCAGGCTCACCCTTCGACCGCAACACACCCGTCCTCCCACCCAATAACACCACCGTCGACCTGGGCCCATTCCCCAAGTCACCAGAGGGCTGGGCCAAGCACGGCAGGCAGACCAAGTGGGGAGACAGGACGTTTCCTGGGCCGGACCACCCCTACCCCCTCTTGCCTGGCACAAATGCGGTCAGCTCCCAGGAGTGCTTCCGCTGCAGATGACGCACTGAGCCCCCACACAATAGCATTGACAATGCATGCACACACACCCCTGTCAACCCCACGGAGCTTAGCTTCCATGCGCGGTACAGGTTCGGGCTCAACAACAGTGCCCCACCACACTTGCGCCAACCCCCACAGACACCATCCCCAGCGCCCAGAACCCCGCTGCCTGTACACCAGCTCAGATATATCGAAGAGGTGCCAGTGGAGTACAACTCCGTGTATGAAGCGTACACGGAGCCCCAGATGAACAACCTGGGAAACGCGGAGGGATCAAGCGGCTAAGGAATGCCACCACGATCCCTACATCATGCTTCCTAGAGAGAATGCGTGAGAGAAAAGAGAACCAAAAACCGCCAAGGCGGGAGAACAAATTGGATGAGAAAAACGGAAAAACGCCATTGGGGGTAGTATATACCTCCTTGAGGGGTGTTCATATTGTACTGTTACATGCACCAAAATACCGTAATAACGTGGTTTTGTATTATGACAGCCCGAATGTTAGTGAGATCCTCAAGCTTGGTGCAGAGGCACAGGACAAAGAATACACTGCCTTCCAACAGTGGGCCTGTATCCACTCAAAAGGAGGTGAAGTAACACGGGAGATAGCAGCTGCAGACGGAGCAGCCATGGTGAACGGCATGGACTGGGGTATGTGGCAACACCACTGGCACAGACTGGGACTGCTAGAGCCGTCCAACCTGCAATTCAGCATGGCAAACAACATGGTAGTACCATCCCGAGGACGATGGTCAGGCATGGTCGACATCGGCGGCGTTAAGATGCTCCAAACATTTGAGGTATTTGACGCTAACGGGGCATTTTACATGCTCCTCGGCCGACCCTGGCTGGATGCAACACAAGCAGTACAGGACTTCTACAACAACACACTCACCACGTGCACAGATGATGGCACAGTTACACTACAGAATGTACGACCAGGACAATGTACAAGACAATGATGGAAACGCCACGATGCCAAGAAGATACACCAAAGCGAGGCCACAGCAAAAAGGACACAAGAGGAGGGAGACAAGGCCGGTATGCTAATTGTGGAAGACATACTGACAGTGAGAAGAGAAACAACTATAACAGAACCCCAGGTGGAAGCAACTGCAGAAAACCAAAAACAACAACCTAAAAAAGAACACGAGGATACCAACACACCACAGGCTACAGATCCTCACGAGGCCTGTGCAGTGGCTGCGATCATGCAAATTGAGGCGCTAATACTCGAGCATGAGGACATCCGATGAGACCTTGAGGCAGCAGCAAATGAGGAAAACTCGGAGACACACGATGTACACGCAGTGGGGTCAGATGTTGACCCCTCGAGGCAAGTACCCTCTCGAGAACCTCCTGTAGCAAACATACACCTCACAGACCCATATGACCCCAAGCGTGTTGCAAAAATCCTAACAGAAGTCACAATTGGCGATGATCTCACACCAGAACAACTGGCCTGTATCACGGCCATGGTACATGAGTATGCAGACATATTCGCACTCAACCTATCTGAGGTTATCCCTGTCAACTTCACCAAACATAAGCTATACATTGACCCCACAATACCCCTCCCAATGAAGGCTTACCAGAAACCGTTGACGGCAGCACAGAAGCCTTGGTTTTACGGGAAAATTGACGAGATGGAGGGCGCAGGAGTCATTGCCCATGTGTGAGTGGACCAGATCAAGTGCCTTGCACCCACAACACTGGCACCGAAAGGCTATGATGGAGGCAGATCTCCATCTAACAGCTTCAACAGCAGGCGAATGAAGAGTGCACCAAGGGGGTGACAAGCATGATACTCGACAGCGCCTACTACACTACAAAAGATGCTCACTGCACATGTGCCTATCTTCATCAGCTTTTGCCAGACCATCATCTGCTGTGCTACCTCCAGTCTGCCAGATACATCATCTTCACACTCATTCCATCTCCATCAATTCTATTTTCGATATGCCATCCAGCATTGCCGCCACCACATCCCATGATTCATTTCAGATGACTGCCAAGCAAGACATACACATTGGACCACGCATCAAACTTCCTAGTCGATGTTCTCCCCTTGATGTTCATTTATCCAATCCTCCTCCACATGTTGCACATCGTCAGTACTATCCTCTATATGTCGAATCTCCTGAAGGCCCATACCAAACATTTCCTTCCTATCCTCCTTATCACATTCACAATTGCATTTGGGTATTCGACCCTGTCTTCCATGCTCCCTTCCACATCATCAGCTTTGACCCAAACTACAAACCAGTGAATGGTTGGCATCGTATTGTACTCAGGAACTACTGGGATATCAAAGAGTTTGGTCCAGGAACAGAGATTTGCTATGGTTATGTGCCTAAGGACTTCATCAAGCAAGACTCGTCTTTGTTCCCTCTCTGGAGGAAATTCGTATCCAAGTGTTGTGATTGGTTCAAATGTTTCTGAATCATCATCAAGTCAAATAACTCACTTACTCATCTTCGGAGATATTTGACAAGCAACTGGAATCATATTGGACAGCTATGACTCATTTTCATCACCTGACTCACTCGCTTCTTGCCTGTACTTCTATTTCCAATTGTTCCACATGGTCTATTGTCTGTGACTCACTTCTTATTCTATTTCTGGCTTCTATTTCAAATTCGCTGCCACATTTCTATTCATTTCTTCGACCACCTGACTCATTTTTCCATTCCATTACAAACCACCTTCCTATTTTGGTTTTCTGCCTCTCGCTGTCAGTCATTTCTCCTGTCTGCTGTCGACGACATCGTTGTATGGCATTCTTGCATCGTTTGTTGTTCTGCTCATGTATATAAGGCCTGTTTCGCCTTAGAGTACCCCAATTCACCTCTTTCAGTTGGATTCACTCATCTAAGTCTAAGTCTAAGTCTAAATCTACTACTATGTCTACTACTTCTACGTCTACGTCAAGGCCAGCTTTGTCAATCACGTGACACTTGCTGTTGTATCTTGTCTTCGCTTACGTCATCATATTACGTCATCATCATCATCACTGCTACGTCGTTATTTTCGTCTTCGTTTTACCTTTGTTGCTGCTGATAGCAAAGCGCACTGCGCTGAACACCAGTGTTAGTAGCTGTGAAACAACAACACCGCTACCCACTGTCTTTTGGACCCATTTCCGAAAGTAAACCAACAGTGGGGCTGCCGACAAGGTGGGAACCCAAGGAAGTAGCACCACTGACACCCCCCGCAGCACCCGAAGCAGCACCCACACAGTGGCACATCACACAGGCCTGGCTAGCACTCAACTGCATGACCCAGGTCCCACCCTTCCCACACGGGGACCTTCCAAAGAAACAGCAGCGTATGGCAGGATTCTATGCTGTACCCATGGATGACAATGCCGTGATGTACACGGCCTTCCGCGTCGAGGGGCGCGGATACTACGTTTACCTCCATATGCCGTTTGGGCTCACTGGCACCCCCATGACTTTCAGTGAGATGGTGATGACCACATTGAGTGACATGATTGGGAGAGAGATCAAGGTGGATGATGTGTGCCTCTCAAATCATAATTTCAAAGACAAGTTCCACGATATAACAAAGTTCTTCACATGCTGTCGTGAAAAGCGCCTCTCGCTCTCCCCATCCAAGACTAAGCTGTTCATGTCAGAGGTTCTATTCGCAGGGGCCCACCTATCAAAAGATGGCATTAAACCAAACCTTGCAAAGGTCACGGCTATCCTGGACTGGCCCAAGCCCACGAACTTTCTCTGACTCATGGGATTCCTGGGATTAGTCGGGTTGTACTGGGGGCTCATCAAGGGGTATGCATGGATTGCACAGCCACTCACTGACCTCACCCGTCATGTCCCCATCCCTGTACCACAACACCCGGGCTGCCCATGTCGCGGAGCCTTCAAGCATGCACTAGTAGGTGCACCAATTTCCTACAAGTTTGGAGACCACGAACGCAAGGTGTTCACCCAGTTGAAGGTGGTACTCACCACAGAACCCGTGCTGAAAGCAACAGTGTATGACAGATGCACCTTCATGGTCACCACCAACAGTGCCAAACTCGGCTTTGGTGGAGTCCTCTCCCAATGGTTCAAGTTTGTTGCACAGGATGGCAGCATCAAAAAACACCTCCACCCGGTTGAGTTCTGTTCTAAACACACATCCGAAGTTGAGGAGTGGTACAAGCCATTCTTGCTCGAGTTTGCACCACTGAAGTTTGTGTTCGATAAGTTCGGAGACACAATCTGTGGTAATGGTGTAGAGATAGAAACAGGCTGTTTGGCCCTGGCAGACTTCTTAAAGAATGACAAGCTGCAGCCTCAACATGCCTGCTGGAAGGAGGCCGTGATGGTGCAGAAGATTGTCGCAGTACGACACCGCCCTAGCGCTGGCAACAAAGTCTCAGATGGCTTGAGCTGGAAATGGACTGACTTCAAAGGGAAGTGCTCCAACAGGGAGGACTATGCAGTCGACCCAGGCTGGGAGTCGACCCATGGGATCGTGAATGACATGATGGCACTCGAGGTACACACCACAGACACAGCCCTCTGCACAAGGTTTGCAACCGACCCTTACTTCTCAGAGGTAATCAAGTGGCTAGAAGAAGGCCATCTATCCCACACATCCGACGAACAGTCCAAATGCCATGCACGTTGACAATCCCACAACTTCATGATCGAAGATGGCAAACTCTGGTGGGTAGCCCACAGACGTCAGGAATGGCGTGTACCCCATGTCGAATGCATCCCAGGCCAGGAGACGTTTGAGCACGTGGTACACGTTCATGCCACAGGTGGCCACTTCGGTAGGGACCAAATCATACTCACCTTACAACAAACCTACTACTGGCATAGCATGCAGTACAGCACAGTTGCAGCGATCACAGAATGCACACGATGCAAAGGGTTCAGTGCCCGACACATCAATTCCCTCCTAGCCCCCATTACCCACCACTACCTGTTCAAACTCATAGCTGGTGATTACCTGAAACTCCCCCTAGGCTTTGGGGGGGCAAAGAATGTCGGGCTATACGTCGACGTACACTCACAGTACGTATGGGCCGAGGTGTTCAACCATGATGGCTTGGGCGCATCCACGGTACAGACACTCCACCATATCTGTGACGAGTTTGCAATGCCAGTGGAGTTCATGGCCAATGGCGAGAAACACTTCGACTGCAAAGAGGTCAGAACATTTGCGGAGTCAAAAGGTATGAAGGTGTCGGTTACTGCAGCCTATGCACCCTGGGTCAATGGACTGATCGAGGGGTCCAATCGAATCCTCCTCGGCTGCCTCCAACACCTGTGTGCGCCAAACCTGGGGGACAACGCACAGGGAGATGAACTCGAGTGGAAGGACTTACCAGGCAGCTGGCCAAAACACCTCAAAATGGCGATTAGCCAAATGAACGACCGTATACTTGAGACCATGGGATACTTGTCACATGAGCTTCTCCTGGGTATAGTCATCGAGGAGCGATGACTTGAAGGGTCTGAAGTTGCCACACCAAGCTCAGCAGGAGACATCGCCATGCACATGGCATTCGTGGACTCTATGCATGCAGACGCCTTCCACGGTTCGGTTACACACGCTGCAGCACGCAAAGCATGTTTTGACAAATGTGTGGCTGAGATCATATTCGAACTGCAAGACCTTATCCAAGTCTGTAACAGCAAGCTAGATGGCACCTTTGAGACAGAAAACAAGTTGCTGCGCTGCTGGTCCAGCCCAATGCGCATCCATGAATGTTTCACAAACTCCTATAGCGTGGAGACTCTCAAAGGACTAGCGCTCCAAGGTCTGATCCACGCACTCCACCTCCATCGCTTCATACCCAGGTGCACGACCGAATTGGCCCACCTGGAGCACCAAGCGAGGAACACAGTGGGCACCAACAATGCCCCAGATGTGGGACAAATAGCCCTAGCTGACAAGATCATGTGTGAAGATGGAGCCCCAGAGAGCAAGGACGGGAGCATGCAGAACGAAGATGAGCAGAGGGTGGCAGAGGAGACAGACGAGGCGCAACATACAAGGATGCATGTTTGTTTGAGGGGGGGACCTGTGCCAGTGGAGACTGGCAGGACTGCCGAGATGCCGAGAGTGGGATGGAGAGGAGGGCTCCAGGTTCAGAGAGAGGGGCTATGCCGAAGCACCAGGACATGGACCATTAGTCAGAGTCGGGGTTGTTAGATATCATCATTACACACGCATGACTTCCACCTCATCGTGCGACAGCCACCTTAGATGGGTCCAGCGCAACCCATAAGTTGAATCCAACACCCATATAGATCAGTCTTCAGATCTCTGACTTCCAAGTCATCCAATATTCCACACATTTCCAAATATTGCAACTTCCAATTTTGGTCAAGGAGAGTTCCAACCAAACCTGACCTCACATCCAGTCTGGCCCCTAACATCATCTGTCAGTCAGCCTCAGTTGAAACTGCAAATGGTCTAATCGGATCCCAATGGAATCTAAGTGAAGGAATGATAGTGATCCGGGTCTCACAGAACCTATCTGAACCTACATATAGTCTCATGCAGGTCACCACCTCATTTGAACAGCTCAGGTTGCCACATCTCCTTTGATTTTGTTTGAGTCAACAGTCCTTAAACCAACACGTCTGCAGAAGGCATGTGTTCATCTGACTCATCGTTGCCTCCTACTCAGTGTGACATGACGTGACCTAATGCATGCACTGTTTTCACCTCTCACCATCACTCACTCCTACAGGTAGGCACAACCAGCTTTCAGTTCTACTATCATACAAAGCTACTGCCATCGCCACTAATCCATCCTTTTTGCTAAGAAATGCAGCCAAAATCTTTGCTCCCATCCTTCATAATGTTCTCCTCATTGAGGCCTTTAAAGAGAAAAAACGTGGAGTAACACAATAGGCTGATGACTAGCTCATGTTGCGCAACCCAGATAGATGTATTTCGACTTTCTCCCAATGGCTGTGATATTGCTTTCTCATCTGCTGATGAGCCTACTGCACAAGAGGAGAGGAAAGACAGGGAGAAGGACGATGCTCGCATCTGGGGTGAAGTAATAGGTGAAGTAGTAGTTGGATACTGGAGAATTCTGATTGAATGAATGTTAGGGCAATCAATTTGCAGCTGTATACGATCAGTACAGGTGAAGTGAGTGTTAAAACCCAGATTCATTCCCAGCTTTTCCACTTTCTCCGATATATTCCAATCCCTATTTCCGATTTACTCCACCCATTCTACTTATCCCCGTCCCATCTATATTTAGTCATTTCTTATCAAGATCTACATCTTCGGTCTTATGTCCATATTTACTTTTATCCGATCCCGTATTCACTCTGTTTTGGATTTCTGCATTTCATATCTTTCCAACTCAGCCATATCGATTCTTATATACGACTCCTCCATGTACTTCGTTCTTCAGTTTGAATATTGACCTACCTTGACTCGATATCTTCTCACTTCCATCTCTAAGTCTTATCTGACTTTCCATCCTCCGACTCCTATTTTCTCCGACTTCTCTGATATCCCAACCTTCCAAAATACCAGGACACAAAGGATCCAAGAGGGTGCAACCTATAAGTTGAAGCCAACATCCATATGCTCCAATCATGACTCCAAATCCTGAACTCCGACACCCCAATAATTCCAACATCCGACAAGAAGAAATCTAGTTCATAACAGTGAGAACACTCGTCGAAGGCAAGAGGCACGTCGTTTTGTTCATATACAAAGGTTTCATCTGCCCTTCTCATTGGTATTAGACATATATCCAGCTTACCCTTGCTCTCAGGGACTCCTTTATCAACTGGCTGAGCAACAGTTCTTGAGCCTCACCTGCACACCATTGGGCAACAGTATAATCTGCCTTGTGTTGTCTCATCGCAAGTTACATGCCACCTACACATACACCCTCACACATACATCCCTACAGAAGCTTTCACAATCCATCGCCACTCTCTTGATCCACACAGCTCTGATACCCAGGCATTCTAGGTGATGTGTTCCAACTAATAGACCTACAGTCTTCTAATGGAGAATTTGCGGTTGTCATTGTGTCTGGCATAGCCTTATGAGTGTATATTCTCAACCGTACCAGGAAACTGTTCACGCTCTTCAATTCAGGCAATAATGTCTGGAACGGATATCATCTAGGTAAGTCATTTCTGCTGCTGAAGATATTCTAGCAATGATAAAAATATCTATAGATAATACCCTGCTCTGCATCTTGCAGCAGCCTATTGAACAGAAAAAGGTACATTTCAAATGATAATTTTGTCCCAAAAAAAAAACATGACTTACTGTAGCATTTATGTACTGATTTCTTCTATGCACGAAGGTCTCAAATTTGGGTGGAATCGCCTGCCGGTGGCTTCAAAATTTGTGCCAAAGTAAGTTTTTTTGAATGTTTTAGGGTGCAAAAATGTTAGATCCCAGATCTGACTTCCATTGTTCTGACGTTTTCTGCATCCCGATAAGCCCTTTCCACTTACTTCCGATGACCCATTTATCATTCTCAGTCACGATCCTATTTTTACTTCTCCCCATACATCTTATCTCAATCTCTGTATTCACCCTGATTTTGGAACTCCATATCGCACCCTTATCTTTCCGTTTCCGATTTCAGAATTCGGCATGTTCCTTTAAATACACTTTCTTTGTTCAAGCCTTCCTTAGCTTATGTATTTTTCATTATACCTCATTATATCATGTTACATCCTCGTTACATTCCTATTACATCTTCATTGCACTTTGTTATATCTCGTGAAAACTCATTATCTTGCTACAACCTGTGATATCCTTCTCATCCATAACAAGCCTTAAAATCCTTCAATCCTTATCCCAATTATTCCGATTACTCTGATTCCGACATTCTTGGCATTTCAAAACCCATTCTTTGATTACACTCGCTTTCCTGTAAAGCCAAAAACCTTGCTCAATATTCATTTATTGTTAACCCTACCCCCTCCCATATTTGGTTATTCCAATCCCGAATATCCGAAAATCCTTGCTCATCTCTGATAAGTCTTAACGTACTATTTGTCACTGACCCTTTCTGAATAGACCCAATCATCGGAACCCTGATACATCCATCTGGTCTCAATCTGAAATACCAGGGCACTAGAAATCCAAGAGGGTGCAACCCATAAGTTGAAGCCAATGCCCATATAGATCAGTCTTTGGATCTCCAATTTCCAACTCATCCAATATTCCGTGCATTCCCAAATATCACGACCCCAATTTCGGTCAAGGAGAGTTCTGACCCAATCCAACCTCACGTCTGATCTGGTCCATAACAAAAAAGGAACATACCGATTTATTTCTCAGTTATAAATTTAACCAGAAGTAATATGCATGTAGCGACCATCAACATGTTCCTGCACCCATCAGAGACAGAGCGCTTGGACTCCTATCCTTGTCATGCCTCCACCACTACCATCTCCAGGCTCTGATGTGGATATACATATACATGTTGACGAGAGGCGAAGGGGCACAAAGGGGACTAGCGCAGGTTCAGATTCTTTCAGAATGTTTTAGAAGCTGGATTGTAAACATTAGCTAGCTTATGAATATAACAGAATAAAAATGAAAGCCCATTGGCATCTCTTATCAGTTACATTCCGATTCATGTTCATTTGATTTCAGATTCCATCTGTTTTTATTATGTCAAGAGTCTCATCTGCCGGTATACACACGTATCTACCCGAAAATAAGGGACGTTCCGTCGGATCCCCTTGAGATCCGATGAGACCATTCGGGCTTTTCACTGGGGGTCAGCTCTCGCATCATTCGGTCTTGACATATCTGTACCAAATTAAACGAGGATGTTCTCCAACAAAAAAACGCGCTGGATAAGCGGTGACGCGTGACGAGACGTGTCGTCACGCACTTCAAGGCGATTTCAAATCCATCGGCGTTGAATTAAGCGAAGCAAATACGTACCACGACGGTGCGTACAGACAAATGGCGGACTCGACCCTGCATTACTACACAGCATGATTCAAACATTCTGATCAGCATTTGCGACTTCACAGGATTTGACATATTGTTATAATCACATGTCAGACGACATGATCGGTGTCATCGATGAGCTGGATGATATTCAAGAGGAAATGTTAGATCAGGGTGAGCAGCTGGCAGGTCACAGTCATGGGTGACAGCTTGTCAACCGTCTCCAGAACCCGAGATACCAACGTATGCGATGCCTCCTGATCCAGACGAATGTGATGGTATGCAGAAGCGTGAGTACTGAAACAAACTCTGACCACGCCACTGGACAGCCCTACTATCTCAAGTACATCCTTCATACCCTTACGGCGATCCTACGAGTGCGAATCACTCTGCTTCCCAACCTCGAATGGACGCAGACAATACATCTCGTGTGTTGTACATGGATATTATATGCATGGGAGATATCACGGCCACATTGCGTTGGAAAGAACTGGCACTAGACCACTTGTTGCCAATGAATACAGGAAAAGCGGAGGCGGAAAATGGGGCACATGCCAGGGAGAACGCTGCAGGCAATCCTTTGATTCAGAACGCACTTGGAACAGGAGCTCACCAAAAGCAGGAGGACGAAATTAATGATAATGAAGCGGGTCAAATTTAGGCCATTTAAATTAGGCACGAGCTATTACAGCAGCAACCAGAATTTCTGCCGTTTCTTCTTGTAAAAGGTCTCTCACGTCACAGTCCTGATCGGCTGCCCATTCGTACGCCTCAACTAGAAGTGTGTCTGTGATAGGAACAAAATATTTGGCAAGGATCCGAATAATATTGCTCACGCGCGCGATGGCAACGCGGGTGGCAGCATCGATATCCTAAATGCATCGTGAGCTGGTACGAAAGACATGAATACCAGATGACAGACATCATTTTTATTTGAATAAACAGCTTCGGCGTCGAATCCAGCCTCGCCCTCCTGCTCCTGCTCCTTGACGTGTTTGCTTACCCAGATATATCCGTTTAATCCTAGGATAAGATCGACACCACAGGGAAGAGCATAGAACTGGGATTTCAAACGGCGAACCAGGATTGGTGGCACAGTTACAAGTTGGCCGTTTCGTAGCTTTCAAGGAGAGGAACAGTCAAAAAAGGCATATCGGCTGAGACGGTGAGATACATACTTTGCCGAACTTCAAGGTGCGAGTATGCAACTGCATGCTACCATCGGATGAAATGCCTTGCACCTCTGCAACAAGGAGATCGCCCTCCTCAAAGAAGGTACGCATCTGTAGCTCATCGCTTTCTAATTTTCGTCGCTATAGGTGTGATCAGAGGAATGACGGGGTGACGTCGGCTGAACGTGCCTGGACGCCTCCTGGAAGATTGACGGAGGCAAGGTGGAGCACGGCATCCTGGCGGGAATTAGCATCTACTTTCCATTTTCGTGGGAGCACCTATCACATCAAATGGGTTACCAACACGGAATGCAGAAACGGGAATGAGATTCACCTCTGTGATCCTGCCGACGACCAGGTCTGCCATCTCCGGATTGTACCTGAATAGCATCAGGCTTCGCGTCAGAGCGGCATAAATATGCTCACCGCGTTTTGATAGCTCGGACAGATACAAGCTTATTCACCCGGTCGATTGTGCCCGCAACGGATGCAATTACCTGCATTGCGAATCACGGTGTAAAACAGGAGTGCCGTATAGGCTGTGTGAAAACTGCGCTAACCTGCTCGTTCTCCACGTACGTACCGTGGCCACTGTGGATGGTTGCGTTACTACTCGGTTTGCATGGCTGAAAATGAGATATACCGCATAAAAGCATGCGATGAGGTGAGGGTTTCGCCAGGAGTACTAATCTTGGCAGAGGTGTCGTCATCGTCCCCTCCGAGGTCCATGAATACTTCATGCATTGCGATGTCTGGGTGGCGATGATGCATAGGTTGAACGTGATCCACCGGAGAGGTGAAGGAAGTAATTCTAAACATGGTGCCTGGTTAAAATCAAACCAGAACGCTATAGACGGACCCCGTAGATGTCGTGGACGCGCACAGAAGAGGCGCTCTAGTTGCTTAGCTCCATATATGGGAAGAAGATGCAGAAGGGGGCTACTCAGTGGACCGGAAGAGGAATGATGCATGATGCATAATTAAGAGATACTACTACGTACGTACCCGGTGACCGCTACCTATGTATTAACATACAACCTGAAACGCTTGATATAACAAGCGAGACAAAAATTCAAAATAGGTAAATCGAGACTGGTGGGTACTTAAATAATACCTAGTACTAGTTGACACTGTAAAAAGTTTTGAATCGTACCTTGGCGGTGCATCCTGCTGATTATAACAGTAAGATTACATCTAGTGCGCCACGCATTTAACGGTAGGTAGCGAAAGGTGTTAGATAAATATAATAAATGCAGCTATGCAAAGGTGGAGTGATGGGTCGAGATACGTGAATTAGATGTACATAATGTTGTCTATTTAAATCCGAGAAAATACGCCGAAAGTGCGGGTAGGTCATTGAGGCTGGCTTCGGTGTATCCCTGTCGACGTGATCCAGAAAACTTCAACACAATGACCGGTCCACTCCACGCCCGAACAGCCTGTCCCGAGGTGATACGATAAACAGAGCGGTTCACAGGTGTACCGCGAGAGAGTGCCTCGCCATCATACCAAACTTGTAAGGGGAACCGCAATGGCTCTTGATTTAATCCTTGAGTTAGAGTCAAACTAGCTACTCTGCCACTTGGAAACCATGGTTGGACAAGCGGAGTGGGACACGGTCCAGATGTTAGGTCAGGCGGTGGCATGCAATCGACTGTGATGAGACGGGGTTTGTCCTCGTTTGCAGGAAAATGAATGGCGGTCACGGTCACGACTGAATTAGGTGTAGGGGTCATAGTGAACGTGTGTGCGGTGGTTGTAGATGGCGGCCTGCACGACTTCTTGTGGCGTGGCCAATCCTAAGACAAAAAATAAGAGTGCGATCGGGTGGCAATGCTGCATGAGCCACTCACACTCTGCAAGTGCTCTGCACTGCAGTACCATGCCTGTTGACAACGACTACACCAATATGAAGTGGGTTGATAGCAGACGGAACATTGAGGGTTTTGGGATGAGGAAGGCATTATGATTAAAGCGGATTAAGAATAAGATTATATGGGACACAAAGTCCTCCAAGATGAATGGTGTGTGATGAAAATGCTTTGAGAAGCCTGTTGTGGGTGGGTTATTATACTTCAGGAGGCAAACTCGGGAAGCGTCCGGGAGGCCGGCTGGTGGTCGTGGGTAGGTACAGCGTTGGGCGTTTGGAAATCGGAGACCCACCAGATTTACGTGCCTGCTCAGAGATTCAGAGTGCTTTGATCCGCCAGACTTAGCGATCGGTGACGGGCAGCAACGAGTCGTCAACGGGTGAGATGCTATGTTTCCGGGAGGTACATTATTCCGTTTGTGCAAGCTCCTAGAGAGTATTTATTAACAGCGACCCATTGGAGCCCATTGGTTACTAACACACCGTTATAGTACCCATTATTTTGTTTCCAGTGGTTCAAGGTGTAAGGGTTTTCCAGGGCTTGGCGATGCCGCCGGTCGGAGTCAATGATTTGTGAATCCTGATCAAGTTGACCCATAGGGTATTCACTCCCGCAGCCTATTATGTAGGATCAACCGCATGAGCGTCCAAAGTCTGCATACTTACAAGAGGCAGGAGCACATTTTGAACAGGGATGGCTGAGAGGGTTGATAGAGACGTGCGGTGAAAGATTTGTTGACATTCAACTGTACTTCTACGAAGCTGACGCGCTTACGTGTTCTCGGCTTCGCCCACAGCTCCAAACCTCGTCAAACCCGTCGGCAGACTTAATTCACAACCTAGCAACATGTCTGATAACGACGACATGAACATTGACGAGGGTATGCAAACATTCAATACAGTGTTTCATGTCCAGTCTGACAATTTCATCTATCAGGCAGCGGTGTTGTCAGACGTCGGGGTAGAGGTTTCAGGAACAACGGAAGTGGTGAGCACACTATTCTAAACTGTACTGCATTGCACAGACTCGAAACTGCCGCGCGTCAGGTGGGAATGATGCTATGGAGGTATCGGAACCCACTTACGATAGGCTCGAGGCTGGTCATGCTGGAGATACAGGCAAAGCTGCCAGATGTAGGTTTCACGATTTCAACCCCTGCTAACATTCAACCATCCCTTACCGGTCCTATTTCGTAGCGGTGGAGGGTTGGATTGTTTTGGTGACAAATGTTCATGAAGAGGCGACCGAGGAAGATCTCCAAGATCGCTTTGCCGATTTTGGTGAGATAAAAAACTTGCATCTTAACCTTGACCGCCGCACGGGTTATGTCAAGGTTCGTCTCTTGGGTGCAATGCGTTCATTTTGCCAATCATGTGTCTTTCTTTGTGTGTTCATGTTTCTAGGGTTACGCGCTCGTAGAGTACGAGACTTACGACGAAGCAAAAAACGCCATTGAAAAGACATCCGGAACCCCTTTGCTTGAACAAGAATTGCAGTGCGACTTTGCATTCGTCAGACCGCCGCCATCAGGACCTAAACGTGGGAGGGGAGGTCGGGAAGGGCGGGGTCGCAGCGCAAGTCCTGGGAGGAGATAATAACAAATCATTCTAAACACGGCTTCGCATCTTTGTGTGTATTCCATTCCCTTAAACCTATGAAGAGACTGCGCTACGCAGCTACTCAACCAGTAGTGCCGGGAGTGCGACGGCTTTAAACGCTATGTTAACATTTTGCATGTTGAGCTTAGACGTCTTAGGTGTTGACAGAGTCCCCTGAAATTTCTTTTCACTTGATTTTGTGCCCATGCTCAGAATCTAAGTGGATGTCAGATTGAACACAGCTAAAAGTCAAATCTAGAGCTTAGAGTTTGAGCATTTGCTTCCGCTTCTCACGGTCTCATTTGACCACAACCACATCCACTTATCGAGGAGGGCAACAAAACCGACTGTAGCTTCACTGTTGCTCGCGACTTAATTGCTTTGTTTTGTTATGGCGAAGTCAAGCACCTCGGCGCAAGTAGTCGCAGATAGTGAAGATGAGCAGCCAAAATCGCCGAAGAAAAAGGAGTCTGGCGACACGGATAATCAGAGTGGAGATGAAGCTCCTGCCAAGAGTGGAGCCGAGGATGAAGATGGTGACGAAGAGGAATACGAGATTGAAGCCATTCTGGACGCAAAGCATGGCATGTTCACGGGGGTACGTTCCAAATAGTAACGCGTAAATTTTTTGAATAACCGGGTGTTGATGTTTTGACGCGTCCCTAGGGACGTATGGGTTATCTGGTAAAATGGAAGGGCTATGCCAGTGAACACAACTCTTGGGTGGACCAAGAGGATGCAGTGTCAGTAAGAAAATCTTGATTTGACACGCTACTGACGCATGTTTCCTGTCATACCCACAGGAATGCTCAACTCCTGATTGACGAGTTTTGGCGAAAGAAGAAGAAGGACAAGAAAGTCAAGCCTAAGCAGTCCAAAGGCCGTCCGCGCAAATCCGATACGAAGGAAGACAGTCCCGATGCAGACGAGGTACCCTCTTCTACCAAGCGAAAGAAGAGCAACAGTGGGCACAAATCAAAATCTTCACAACCGGACGAGGACAATGACGACGCGGAAGCAGAGGACGAGGGACCAGCAGCGAAAAAGGTGAAGAAGTCATCGCAAGTAAGACAACAAAGCGAAGAAAGGATGGAGGTGGATGAGACGGCCGAAGAGTTGGACTATAAGCCAATGGAACGATACAAAGATAGAAAATCCTGGGAGAATTTGGTGCAACAAGTGGACACCATCGAAAAAATCGAAGGCACTTTGAAAGTATTTTTCACATTGTTGGTCCATATTCTTAAACCAGAGTCTACCTTCATTGAAACCTGCCTGCAGGAATAACGGTGAACGCATTGTCGAATCGTCCCAAGAATGTGCCAAGCACTTCCCGCAGAAGGTATGTATACATGACTTTGACAGTCGCTTGTTTTCACCGGCCGTCTTTCTAGCTAATCCAATTTTACGAATCAAATCTGCGTTGGAGGGAGTCAGAGTGATTATCTCTTGAATTAACATCATCTCATATCTTTTCCTATAAACCTGTGCCTTTCTTCATGTTTTTTTTTTTTGATCATGTAATGTTCTTGCCATTTACATAAATTGGACACCGGCCATATCGGAAGAATTCGCACTGAAGTAGATTTACGCTCTCCTTGCTCAAACATGTACGGTTAGCTGGAGCAGACAAAACAGGTCAACTCCATTTGTCTCCGTCGTGCGAGTCATCTGTGACTGTCGACAGCGTATTCTTGAGATCATCATCCGCTACGGCAACCTTGCTAATGGCTGGAATCGATAATGGAATATGACTAGACTCTGCAACAACATTATGTCAACTTGGATGGGGGTTGACAAAACCGTTCGCATTAACCGGATAGCTTCTGAGTGTGTGAACCGCGGGCTCTACGCGGTCGTCCACGCCAGATGGTAACATCTAAACTCGGTTGTCAATGAAATTTAACCCGAAGGACCCTTTTGTAGATTCCCTGAGTGGAGATGATACTTCAGTGAATTTCTGTCAAATTCTCGTTCTCGGCTGATACATCGTGAGTGTCTGGAAACTTACCTTGATGATGGTTGATTCTATTTCCTGACGGCTTTATACATGCACCTGTACACGTATGCATGCCGATATGAAAACCAGCGCTATGGCAGGCTACAGTGCATCGCTCTTGAACTGCGGTGTACAGGATTCGGAATGCGTCCAAGTAAATAATCACCTGTAATCATAACGCTCAACTATATAACTGCCGGGCTTAGTGAGAGCTGCGGAGGGGTGCCTTTGTTTACGATTCATGCCTCTAGTAATGAGGGCGGAATGAAATTTACAAGAGATAGATTCACCGCTGTTGAGTCAAGTTATTACAGTACTGTAAACGATGTATATGTTGATCACGTGATATTATTGATCAACCCCGCACTGGCACTCAAGATTTGCACTGCTAAAATCTCGTTTGTTTCTTAGGCAATGGACGATCCTTGGGGAAGCAATGCATGGTCTACTACGGGATCCGAATCGAGTGGGGATAACGCCAAGAAGCTTCTGGGTGTCCCTAAATGGAACACCTTTGAACGAGATGCAGATGAAAACACTATTGATGTTGGTGAGCCCAGCTGGTCTGCAACGGCTGAGTCTGGGTGGGGAGTGGGAACCAATCTTTGGAACGCAGAACCGACCTTAGATGCATGGAAACCTAGTGACGAAGTAGAAGAAAGGACGGGACTCGAGGGGGAGGACGCGATTGACTCGGAAGAGCAGCTGGAAGACAAAGATCTTACCCCAAACACTACTCTTCCTACGCCACCACTTTCTCCCCTACCCGTTTCTTCCTCACCCTCTACCACCCCTCCGGCCGTTGAGACATCCCCACTAACTCCTCCACGGCCTTTGCTGAGCCCATCAACCCCCGACCCTTTTGGATCCTTTGAGTCTGCTGAAGTATCAAACGAAGTCTCACACCACTCTGCGCCCTGGACTAAGACATCTCTTTTCTCCTCTGAACCTCCACACGAGCCATGGGGAGGCGCTTGGGGCGGTGAAGATGAAGAGCAAGACAGGGATCAGGACCGGGACCAGGACCAGGAAGAAGATAAAGGCGTACCACTTGTGGACGAGTGGGAGCTAGCTCAACATGCGAAGCGAAAACGGGATCGTAAAGTGGTAGGTGGTCACCACATTACTTTGGGGTATGGTTCTTACGCCCTGCAGCCCCCGGAGCTTCTGAATGCGTTAGTCAATCAATGGGACGAATTCGCCAAGGGTGTATATCCCAAACTCAGTTCAGACCATGATGATTCTCAGGGCTGGAGGAAAGGGTTAGACAGTGTAGATGGTCTGTGCGTATCCTCGCAACACCTGTTGTCAATGCTATCAGTTACCCTTTATTTACAGTGCCGAACTCGTTGAATCGCTTATCCCTACGGTGACATTCCCCCCTCCACTACCCTTTTCTAAGACGGCTGTTGCCAAGTCCGTTAAGGAAACACTCAGGCTCACCCGTTCATTCTCCTTAACACAATCCAGTCCGATGGCTCACCTCTACGCTTCTAAAGGATCTACTGATTGGGAAAGGTCTGTGAAGGCCCAGAACACAGCGGCAAACGATGAATGGGGGTGGGATCTCAAACATGAGCCCGAAAGCTCATCAGAGCCTGCAGATTCAATTAAAGATAAAAAAGTCGGCGGTTTGCTATCTTTCTGGAGTAGAAGGGCATCTTTTACACCAAGTATGCCTACAGTCGATTCGCCCGCACCAACAAAGTCACCTACCTTGACACCTAAACCTTCGTCCCCGGCTACGCCCTCGCGTCTCAGCCTTGACGTACCCATATCTCCCCCTGTTCCCTTAGTTTCAGCGACCACTCCAGCTACATTAGCATCTACAGCTGTAAATACCGACCTCGGGGCATCAGAAGTTTCTTCGACCCAAGCATCGGCAGTTTCGCGGTTTCTTAATCGGTTTTCAAGAAAACCGCCTGCAACTGCTACGTCGGCGTCATTGGAAAGAGAGAGACACTCATCTTTATCACTGTCTGCTGATGATTTCACATTCCTCTCAGATATGGGTCCATCCTCCTCTGAAGGCTCTCTACTGTCTCCTCGGGATTCGGACTCGGCTGGTTCCTTGGAAGCTATGTTGTCTTTGCCAGCAAAGGGACAACGGTATTCCAGCGCGAGTTCGAGCAAGCTGCCATTGCCACTTGCCCCACCCCCGCCTTCCTCATCACAATCTAACAAACACAAGCCATCAAATAGCCAGTCGTCTGACGCCGATGGAAAACTGGCTGAGATTCAGTTCATGGATCTGTTGCTGGACAACATGGGTGGCACTAGTTCTGGATCAGGATACGCCCCTGTGTCTTTCGACCTAATAGAGTCACCTGTAGAAAGCAAGACCCGGCTGCCAGCGCCCCGACAGGCGGCACCTCTTTCCCCGAAGCATTCACTCCCCGCATACCCTGCGGGAGTACATCCTGTGACTTCCCAGATGGGCGATGTGCAGGGACCAACTCAAACAACCGGTTTGTTACCACCGCCACTACCTTCCCCTATTCCCACATCGGCGTCACGCTCATCATCAAGCCCTAAGCGTTCGCACGATTTGACAGCCTTCGCTTTTCCCCCTCACCCTCCCGCCAAGCCGTCACGACCCCCTTCCACAATTTTTGACCGAGGTGATAACCCACTCCCACCCACTCCCCAACGCGATCTCGATGATTTCTCAGACTTTTTATCAGCGTCACCTGCGAGCCCGGATATGCCCCCCCACTCCCACCTACTGTCCCAGTCAGGCCCTTTTTATAGAGCGCCCATTACAGGCAACTTTCCTGTGTCCAGTTCCCTAGCAACCTCGAGCGGAAACACCGTGGATTTTGACGAATTTGATGATTTTATTTCAACATCTGTGAGAACACCTTCACCACCCAAGGTTCCTATCAAGGTTCCTCGTGCTGCAAATCAGGACTCAACGGCTGCGCTTGTGGAAAAGGCAGCAGCTAGGCCTGGAAGATGGCCCACTCCATTATCACCTCCTCGGAAGCCCCTTGCGCCTCCCCCTCTTGCGCCTCCTCCCAATACTTACTTCAACAAGCCATCGATACAGCAACCACCAAGGGATCTTTTAAGCAATGATGATTATTCCACTGAAACTGTGCCAATTTCAGAAACGTCTTCCATGTCCAATCAAACCTCTCTCTTGACATCACCTCTGTTTACAGCACCACCGCCACCAACGGCACCAACACACCCTCCGCCAACGTTGTTTCCTGTCCCGCTTTCCCCGTCATCGGCTTCTAGGGCTTCAACACCAACACTTAATAGTGCACAGTTAAAACCCGGAACGTTTGGTCTCTCAGCTCAAGATTTGTCCTTTTTCGAAGGGTTATGACTTCCTTTGCGCTCTCTACGTTAGCTTTATTGTATATGCCTATCTTGGTGTGAGGTAGTTATCCATCACAACATCTAACGCACTTACCCTTATGGTCATATCTCCAAGTTACTGAAAACATTTTCCCCGGAATCCACCATTAAGCTTTAAGTGTGATGCACTCGTTCATGGTGAAATGAGTCAGCACGTTCCGAAATCAACAAGTAACTGCCTATTCAGATGCAAGTGTACTCATTCTCTCACGGTACTTATGCAAAGATTTTGTGTAAAAATTCCTGTTCTAGGTTCCCCACACCCCCGGTAGCTTTTCCTTAGGTTGACTTGCCTTTACATAAATGAATAGACTTTGTCTACGATGCTTTTCTGGGTAACGCTTGTGACAGCACGTTATGTCACATCAGCTCGGAGGTGAAACTTGAATCTAGAAGTGCTCTGTATCAGACTATTATTACATCGGCGTGACCCATACAGCAAGTGGACGCACCGTTGAGCTGCCGCCTGCCTGCACAAATATGCTGGCAATTATCCCCGAAGTAGAAGGGCAAAATAAGTGTCTAAGTAAGGCGAAGCGGCTGATCCTGCGTACGGGATAACGCCGCGGGAAACAGTGGGAATGCCGTTTTAAGCTGTGTATACGATGCTGCCCACTAACTGTCCACTCCTTTTTCATATCACCCGTGGCCAGGCATGACTTTTGCACGTTTTAGAAACCAGGAGTCGGTATCACGGCTGTATGTATTGTGAGTACTGTTGAATGGTGCAATCTGTGTGAACACTCACCCACGTTCACCCTTACCCGTGCTAAGATCCACCGACGCATAGACATCGTAACCATATGCAACCATAGCATCGAGAATATCAAGGAGCAATACACGCGTCTTCACTGCGATGTCGCTCCGGGCATACCATGGCCGTCTAGTAAGTCTCATAGTAGCAGTTTATAATAAATCAAACAATGGAAATTACGCACCCATAAAGTTTAAACTCATACGCTGAATGGTCGATCTTCCATTCCTCGTTCTGTACGGTCTTGCCAAGGACCATTCTAATGGTTCCTAGAATTTCTGGAGCAATATCTTCACCCATGAGGCGAAGCTTATCCCCCGTGTTAAATGAAAGAGAGATAAATTCACACGGAGTAGGAGCAGGGCTCTGACGGAATATGAGGGAATCTTTATCTGCCTGAGAATCTAATTCTGACTGAATCCTAGATGGGAGGGTGCAGCAACAACGCACCATTTTCTTCGAAATGTCTGCTGCGATAACTAAAATCCAGCCTTGATGGTATAACGCTGAAAGAACAGCCATCCTACAAAGAGGATTGTTGATGTTAGATGTACTAGTTATAAATAAGATCTTCTGACATTGCGATTCGTGAGCTTATGGCCTCTGAACCTTGGCCATCCCATGGGTTTCCTTTACAATTTCTTCAATTTTCAGCATATGTGACAAGAATGAACTCACCATAGAGTTTGAATTCGTGACTATTGGCATACCTGGTGCAATAGTTAAATCACCCATATGGTTTCTATGTAACAGTAACGCACTTTCTTTCATTCTGTATACCACGAACCCAACCTTTATCAAGAGCAGTGCGGACTCGACAGACTATTTCTTCGGGAAAGCGGATGAGTCTGAGTCGATCTGACATGTTCCTGGCCACAATTGACGAATTAAAATATCCCCAGAAATTACAGAGCAAGAACACAAACATAGTGAGGCAAGCATGATTCGGAATACTGGGACCTACAACATCCTGTGTCTCATTGCTTTTATTGCCTGTCATTGAGATGTTCTCGACAGCGTGCCGCATCTGGATTCACTTTCGATGACGAAGCCACGCCGCCCACGCGAGGCCACGTGTTCGATTACTTCCGCGAACGTGACGTCACAAACACACTCAGAAAGCATCTGGACCTGCCTCAATCTACCACTCTTATTGGCGTGACTTGTAATTAGCCCCTTTCGCACAAATGAGCCAACCAATGAGTCTCGTCCAGCTTATGGATTGAATAGTTCATCAGAATCACCACTGTGACGTGACCTCGTTGTGACATACTGTGTGCCATTTGGCTTTTTATCCGAGGTCGAAAGTTGCCTTCGAAGTTTGGAGCTTGTTGAACTGCAGGTCGAAGATGGGAAAAACTGGCGAAATCATCTCTCATACCCCTGAATCACAGCCACAGCCTCCTATCACACAGCGGAGGCGACTTACGTTCTGGTTCATATTGGCGCCACAAGTGGCTTTTGGCGGTTACCAGCTCTTGCGCTTCTTGGTAATTTGCGAATAGGGGCAAATATTGTCTGACTGATTCACCATTAGATCCCAATCCCCAGTCCGAAGCCTGGAATCAACTGGACGCCGTGCGGCGATAACATTGATTGTGGTCGATTATCGTAAGTCCGTCCGACATAAGCATAATAAAAATGAACCATATCAGACGTGTGATCGATAAAGAGTGCCTTTGGATTATCATAATTTGAGTATTGGAACCGCAAACCTTGCTCTTGCCCGTTATCGCGCCACGAACACAACAGGGCGGTTGGGAACCATATTTACAAACCCTGGTGGACCGGGTGGCAGGTAATGCACGTATTGCTTTGTGCTGATTTTTAAATTGAAAAATACTCTATCTCGTCAGCGGCGTGAATTATATCTATCGTGCAGGACCCCGCATCTCTGGTGTGGTGGATGGTAGATATGATATCGTAGGTTAAGTGTGTCGTGATATATGGTACTTCTAATAGCATGTCGTGGACAGATCAGTTGGGATCCTCGAGGGATCAACGGAACTATGTATGTAATTTCGACGTCTTTCTCAGCCTTTCCCTTCCCCTGAATTAAATCTAATGCAGCCCTCGCGTGGAGTGTTTCCATTCCCAGACAGCGCAAGATATCTACTACGCGCACACGCATCAAGAGATGCAGCTCGAAGGCCGGAACTTGTCTAACCCCATTGATCTTGCGGTCTACGCTAACGGTGTGCGTAGGGCAGATGCAATTAATGCTGCCCTCGCCAAATTATGTGCTGAAACCTCAGGAGAAACACTAAGACACGTTGGTACCGCGACAGTTGTACGTGACCTTGAGTATATGAGTCGTATCATCGAAGGTGAGAATGAGCCTGTGAATTTCTGGGGTTTTTCATACGGCACGATTGTTGGGAGTTACTTCGTCAATATGTGCGTTGTCCAAACACGACCGAGGCTCATCCTAGCTGACTTTTTGATTAGGTTTCCGAATCGTGTTGGCCGGGTGATCATTGATGGTGTAGTGGTTAGTCATGTTGCGTGCTTTGAACTTAAAACTACATCTAATATTCGTCCGTTCAGGACCCTGTTATATGGGCTACCATGTACTCGAATGAATGGTACAAATGTAAGCATATGCGTTGACTTCTTCATCATTCAACGATTTTGCCCAGATGATTTTGTGGACACGGATCACGCATTCGAGAATTTCCTACAAGCCTGCCAAACGGCTAGTACCTTGTTTACCCACGTTTTCAATCTGTTGATATTTATGATATTTATATTAGGCTGGACCTGACCGTTGCGCTTTAGCATCTAAAAATTCTACTGCTAGGTCAATAGGTGCCGGAGTGGACAAACTCCTCGACGATTTATACGATTACCCTCTTCCTGTTTACAAAGCCAACCGTCCAGGAGCACTCACTTCAGGCATGGTTAAAGGTGAGGTTGATCCTTGTGTATTCGAGACGAAGCACGCCTCATTGTCTTAACCCCATAGCACATATCTTTACCAACATGTATGCTCCCCGCAATTGGCCCGATCTCGCAACCAATCTCGCGGCAACAATAAAAGGCAACGGGACGGCGATCATGAATGCTATCCAGGACAACATTGAGCTCGACACTTCCGCTAAAGCGCAGACCGCGCAGGCGATCGTCGCGGTCACCTGTGTTGATACACCACCGTATCCCGTTAGCGTAGATGTAGTTGCGGCCATCCAGAAGAATATTGACGAGGCAGTGCTGGTATACGAGGGCACGTCGAGAATGTTTGCCTCTCTCGAATTAGACATGTGCCATCATTGGACATCGCGCGAGACAGAGAGATTCACAGGTTTGGTATACAGACCACAGCGTTTGCATTGACTGATATGGTATCGTCTAGGACCTTTTAATGCCAGCCTATCGAATCAAATTCTTATCATAGGAAACACGGTGAGTGAAAATCCTTTGAGGACGGGTGATAGGCTGAATGTAAACCGCCCTTAGGCTGATGTATGTTTCGACTGATATTGGAGGTCGCCATAGCTAATTATTTGGCATCAAAGCCTATCACGCCTGTTGTTAACGCGAAGACTGTCAATCAACTCTTGAAGAACGATTCACGACTGCTCATTCAGGATGGTTCAGGCGTGCGTTACGACTTACTTGATGACATGACGGCCTTTTTTACTCCGACATCCTCAGCACTGTTCTCCTGCCATGGCGTCTCTCTGTACGGGTAAGGTCATTCGGGGTTATTTCCTCGAAGGACTCCTACCTCCAAATGCCATGGTTTGTGCTACAAACGAAAATCTATTTCCGCCGGCGGGAAATGGAACAAATGCAAAGACATGGATGACCCCAGACGTTCTCGATGATGAGGATCAACGGCTTTTGGAGACGTTGAAAGCTCTTGGTGAGGAGATCCACCCGTTCTTAATGCAAAGCAGGCATTATTAGTGGTAGGGCCAGGTGACTGTATTGCTGCAATGACAGTCACTGAAGCTTTTTCAAAGAGTACTTAGACACTGCACCTACATGGCACTGCTTCTCTGTTTGTTATACATTTGATTATCGCGTTGGTAACAGCATTGACAGATTAACGAATACAACAAATGCGCATGCGAAGAAGGCCTCAGTCCTCATCTGCCAACCCTTCGTCTCCCTGCTCTCCGGAGGACTCTAGGGCTAACGGTTCGATTGGTTCGATTTTTTCGGTCTTACGTGGGTGATCTAAATTACGAAGTCGCAATTCAATGAGAAACTCTTTATCGCGAATACCCTGCGTCCATTTGGTGAATACCCTTATAAGACTCATCGCGAATTGGGCAACTGCCACGATGACGAAAATGCTTGGGTATATTAATCGAACTAACAATGAGCTGTTAGTCATGGGGTAGAACATACAATGAAGAGTGGTCTTACATAGATCTTCCAGCTGCCATGGTAGTGTAATTATTCTAGACCCTGCGTAAACCACCATGGGCGGTAATAGGATCATCCCGATAAGGCCGGTCCCAACAGGAATTATGAAATCTTTGGTAGCAGCTAGGGGGTCTGGTCGACGCCACCCGTTTCGCTGAATCTGAATCTCGCCCGAATTATAGAGTTCCTAATAAAATAAGAGAAAAAACCTACCGCTTCCAACGCTCCACCCAAGTCATTTCCAGGTCGAGCTCTCTGCGTCCGCATGATGATCTTCGAGATTATCAAACCCGTTGCCCACGATTCAAAGATGTGGATTGTTGGGGTGAAATCAGGGTTCATGAAGTATCTTAGGGGGATGACCAGGTATAGATCCACCGCAATAGACACTAAGGTGGGAAGGATAATGCCTAGCCAGAATGCCAACCAAATAATCTTGGACATGTAGACAGATACGCGTTTGAAAAGGAATAAGAACCAACTAGCTCGGATCCGTCTACCGCCCCCGTGCCGTTGGCGACGAATGCGAATTCTGGCCATGAGGCTTCCTACGAGCCACGCCCACCACAGCAGATAAAAGCCGATAATGAACGAATACCCATCATGCAACTCCCGCGGTGTGCAAAGCTTCAAGATGGCTCGACCCGCAAGGATAGGAACGGATACCGACGACACCATAGCAATTGAGCCACTAGCCCAAAACAGAAAGATGAACAGGAAGATGCGTCGTCGAAAATTAGGAGGTACATAAACGACCGTATAGTCGTCTCGATGATTGCGACCCGCCTGTTGAGCTTCGGCATTTTGTGCCGCGATAATGTCACGGCCATCTGCATCCACCGGCTCTCCATCTTCATCAACTTGAACCAATGTAGGCCTGTCTCGCAAGAACGCAATATTATCTCCTGCTGGCGCGCGCCGAAAACTTCCGTCCTCTGCGGCTACAACGGAGGTATCACCGGTTAGCAGGCTGCGCCACGATCTGTATAAAGGCCTGATCTCTTCTTGCGGATGTCGGCCTCCAAACATGAATGACGTTAATCGCAGTTGTCTAGCTGTCCATTGCCACCAAGCTGTCATGAGTCGCCGAACAGGCTTTCTTGGACGAAAGTAATGCAATGTCGGAGGAAGGATTAGATGTACAAATAATAAGTCAACAGGGATCTCGGACAATGGTTCCCTGGCACATTGAGTGAGCCACAGATGAGAAGACCGTCATCATGGGCGCTTACCGCATTTTCCACCTCAGTGGGAGAATCGACGGTGCAACCGTAGTGAGGCTCCAAACTACACCACCCACACCCAACGAAATAACCACTGCATACATGATCGCGCTCATGCATAACTTTCGTAGCTGCGCAAATGTAGGACGATCCAGAATGTCGCGAATAGGATGGAAAGTGGGATCTTGAGGGTCTTTGATAAACCACATACAACCAGGACGGAGTATATCTCTACAGTTCGCAAGAAGAATGGCAAACTGATACATAAACATGGTACCTGTAAAATGGACTCTGAATGAACAGTAGAAACATTATTGGTGATCCTTACCTATGAGCCAATGATAAAATGCTGTTGTGACTGGAGCATACAGGAAAAATGCAACGCGGGTTTCGACAGAAGCATCGGGAAAGAGTATAACTGTGCTAAGATCCAACATCACACCACATCCGAAAGGGAACATGACAAGCTCAACCACGATAAATAGCGCAACCTGTGGAAGATCAGTTATCTACATAGAATGTGATCAGGCATCGAAAGTTGACCTTGAGTACGATCATTTGCTGCCTTATAGCGTTTCTAACCGCCCTACCCGCACTCTTCATGTTGCCCACAGTGATAGTGTTGAGGTAAAGTGCGGCGAAGAATGCCGCAATCGCGTAACCCAAGAAAATGGCCCATATCCGTTCCAAAGTGCCATCCCCTTCAGCTAGCTCGACCCATTCTTTAAGTGCAGCCCCAGATGTGACACGAACGAATCGCCCAAGGATTGCGAACCCATCTTCGACGAATCGAAAGATTGAAGACTCTGATGCTGAGGACAAGAGTAATGGCACGGGAGAGCCCTCACTCTGTTTGGCAAGATAATACCACAATAGGTTTGTGCCCCTGAGTATCCACGTCTTGTCTCCGTCACGTAGATTGGCTGCAGTCTCGTCTCCCACGAACACAAAATAAGACAACATATTTTGATTGTCCGCTCGTTGAAAAAGAGCTGATAACCACTCTTGGTGCTTCGTTCCGGGCAATATGTCGACCTGACGCAAGATCTGCGCCAATGAAACCTTGCTTAAGGCTACCATATAAAACCCAAGTGAGCGAAGGCAATAGATAACAGCGTCAACACTCGGATCAGTAACAAGCCTGACAGCGCGTATGGGGAGATGTATGATTTGCAGTGTGCGGCGAGGTTCAAGCTATGATTTTGTGACGTCATCAACCACTAGTAGATAAGAAGGAAGCTGAAACAGACCGTTAACAGTGCAACCGTTTTACCCAATGTGAATGGAATCCACACGCCTCCACCAATGCTCACGTTTAGAATGAAAAGCATGAGCGCGGCCTGCTCAGGGAGAGCTTAGCAAAAAGGAAAAAGGAAAGGAAAGAAATCGCGCACGTTTTGGAATACCGCAAATATTGGCCCACGTAAGCCAACCGCTAGCATTAAAAATTTTTAATTGAAGCACGCAGAAACAGGGCGACAATATACCTTCCATGGCCCCATCTAAGTCTTCCTCCAAATTCAGATCTCGCTCTTCATCCGCAGCATCAGCGTCTACCTCTTGGCCAGCTCGTTCCCGCGCAGCAGGTCGGATATCCTGTGGCTGTTGAGCACCCACATCTTCCGGCGGCTCCTCTCCATCATGCACTTCGTGCACATCCTCCTCGTCGTCGTCGTCGTCAGTGTCTGGCAATAATGGAGGTACCGTCTCCTTCACATCCTCCTGCTCCGGTTCCCGAAAGTAGTACGCAAACCGGTCATGGTCTTCTTCTTCATCTTCCTCATCCGCATCATGTGGTGCAGGTTCTGCATGAAGTGTGTCGCCGAAATACTCTGTGTCATCGGCTTCGAGCTCTTCCGGAGGTCGATAGATGGCAAGGTGAGGAGAAGCGAGCGGTGTGGAGGCCTTGTCTCTAGCGGTCGAACTTGAAGCCTCTGCATTGATATGCTCGGATGAAGGTAAGATGGAAGCGGGAAGGGGAGGACGACGGGGAGCCAGCGTCAAAAGGGGAGCTATGGGCGGTGAATCTTCTAACTGGCACACATGAGTAGAGGGAAACGAAGATTGGGAGGATGGAGGATCTACGTTTCGGGTGAATAGTGGTGGATGTGGGGATGAAGAGCGAGGGGTGGAGGAACGCAACTTGGATACATAAGCATCATCATTATCTTCATCGGTAAGTTCACCAGGACATACAGCAGAGGACGCCTCATGATGAAGTGAATACTTTAGCCCAAGTGGCAATAGTTGAGGTGAGGATGATTGAGCGGATCTAGAAGGATGATCTACGACTGATGCAGATGGCAGACTAGGCTGCGAAAAGGAGCGCGGCCTTGGCTTAAATTTGAAATCCCCATTTTGTGGGAGGGGGAGTGTAGCTGGAAACCTAGACAGGTCGCCTGAAGAACTCGGGGGAGGTTTGAATGTGAACTCGAAACCCGCTGTCGGAGATAAGGAGCGATGACTAGAGCTTGTATCAGAGCTATATCTATCCGTGCCCTCAGTATCAGGGTCGTCAGCTTTGCGCTTTTCACGAGCTTTGGATCCGAGAGGAGCAACGAGCTCAGGACTGCTACTTGACCGACCAGTATTCCCTTCCTCAATTAGTGGACTGCCAGAACTGCGATCTTTGGAGTCACGAATAACACGCTGTCCATTTCTGCTGGACCCGCGAGAACTTGCACTACCTACTTCCCAACGAGAGAACTCCCCATTCTTCTTCTTGAAACGTCGAGAGGGAAAATTCGTTTTCGTGTCAGAGTCATCACCATGTTCGGGACCACGCCTCTGTGCAGAAGAAGGGATACCTCGAACTCGTTTGAGGCTGCGAGTTTCGGACTTGCGGCGGCCAAACGCAGGAAGCGGGTCGACAAGTGTTGAGCGGGTAGGTCGTGCCGAAGGGCCTTCCGTGTCTGAAGATGATGACGATGACGATGAAGGACCTGCGGTACGAACATCTTCTGGGACGTCTGGAATAGGTCTGAGAGCAAGCGGTAAAGCCGGTGCAACCATCTCAAGCGGTGGTTCTGGAACCCACAGAGCATCAGCATCATTGTCCTGGAACTCGTGATCGTCGACAACGTTTTCAGGGGCTGGATCCGCTACTAATGGATCTGCTTGCGCTTGAGCTTCAACAAGTGCAGGTAATTCAGGAGCGGGGCCATCATCAAAGACACCGGGGCGAGCGTTTTGCTGAATCCATTCCCGCAATAAGAAAACAGCCAAAAAAGCTAATACGATGAGCGATGCAATAATCTGCCCCGTGAAAATATCGGTTGAGAGATTGCGAAGATACAGCTGTATGAAGACGTCTGATCGAGGTTGTTGCAAGGGAGTCGAACCATTTAAAGATACGCTGTTATTTGGGGGTATACGGAGACTTGCGTTTAATGCTGAAGGTGAAGATGTATGTGTTGGACGTGGATGTAAGCTTATCCACCAGGCACTACGCAATCAAGCTCAGTGAAAGCAACCATGCACGTTGAATATGCATATCCTACAGGATGTCCCCCATGCGAAAGTATAACCGCCATGCTAAGACGGTACCATAAGGTAGGAGAGTAAGCCAGACAAAGGCAACGACCATGGCTCTTAGCATGAATAGGATGACAGCAATGACTTGTTCCGCGAATTTCCGTACGATGATTGTTATAGGAACTCTATCAGGCATGTTCGGAGCATATACTGCAACGCGTCTTTAGTACGAGAGCACAGTTATTAGAGAATGTCGCTGTACCCTTGGTGAATGCATAAGGATGCTTGCACACGTCGCAGGTGCTTTTCTTGCTATGATCCAGCCATGTCTTAAGACTGAGTCAAAGGCAGTGTTAGAGTTACATGAACAGAAGCGCGTGGATCACTGACCAATCCTGATGAATATAACGGATAGTCCCAGAGCATTTACACGGGTAAAAAAGAGGTTGGTCAGGCTCTCCAGGGCCACTGCATATTCGACAGGTGTCTAAGGAGATAGTCAATAGCTGCCAGCGATGGGAACGGGTACCTGTGCGCGAACCTTGCTCCTGTTGCATGAGACAAAATCACCGTTAAAGGTGAAAAGAAAAGGCACGAAAGACTATAAAGGAGAACAAGTGAGATATGTGCTATACTGAGAAGAAGTAAGCTGTGGCAAGGGTCGTAATTAGCGCCCTGATGTCACACCACCTTGAGAATTTGTCACGTTTATTGGTTCACACTAGGTACGTAATATTGTAACATTTTGAGTATGTAAAGCTAAGTTGCGTCGGTAAGTCTTTAAACACGGGTGCCATAAACATCGTTTGGCTCAATGCCACCCTGGCCTTTCGCCGCGTTCGCTTGACCCCATCTACCGTTTCATATCAATCATCTATCCAGTGACGATAAGCATTTGAAAGAAGAACGAACTTTTTGAGACGGATAGACTGGATCTTGATGAAACCTGTCGTGTCAGTAGGTTCGAAGCCGCCAAGTTCGTCCATGGACGACTCTCGCTCGTCGTACAAGCCCTTAGTTAGACATAATTAACATCGGGCCAGTAGCACAGGTCGAAGCATATCAAGCGTACCTCATCAGAAAACCGGCCCTCAACAATAACATTGCCTTTATAAAGCTTCAGCCTCACAGTACCATTCACAGTGCGTTGACTGCCTGGGATGGCACTTGTGACAAACTCGCGTTCGGGGCTAAAGAAGTAGCCGTCGTAGAGAATGCGGCTTAGCGCAGGAGTGACAAACTGGTCACGTAAAGCTCGCACATTACGGTCCAACGTCAGCCCTTCGATGTCAAGGTGAGCTGCGCGCAGAATCGTAGCACCAGGGGATTCGTAACAGCCCCGGGACTTCACACCAATGTAACGGTTTTCCACAATGTCAATTCGACCAACACCGTGCTTGCGGGCGATAGCGTTGAGAGCGTCAAAGATCTCAACCGCATCTGTGTAAGTCTTTGAGCCTTCAATCACGACTTTGACAGGAAGGCCGGCTTTGAACTCGATGCTAAGAGTCTCGGGAGTGTTAGGTGCCAGCTCAGGCGAAGTTGTCAATTTCCACATGTCAGCTGGAGGGGTTGTGTTAGGATCCTCGAGGATACCTGCCTCATAAGAAATGTGATGCAGGTTTTCATCTGAAGCAGGGGGCTTAGAGCAGAAGCACTACTGAAGATGGTCAATTCACCTGTCGACCACGGTTTGGCGGCGGTTTGTTGGACAGGGATTTTTTTTTGGGCAGCAAAAGCCAAAAGAGCGGACCGGCCAGCGAAACGGTTGTAGAATCCTGACAAACCGACTGAGAACAGAAGTAGGAATATAACATAATCAATACCTGGAATACGCCATGGTGCGATGACTTTGATGTCCGGTTTAAGACCATAGAAGGCAAGTTCGAATCGAACCTGATCGTTTCCTTTTCCTGTGCAACCATGAGAGACAAAGCTGTGGTCCGTGTAAGCTCGAGCAAGAACAGAACAAATCAGGCGTACTCGCAACCCTCTTTTGCAGCTGTAGCAATCATTCCCCGAGCAATAACCGGACGAGCGAGCGAGGTTCCTAGGAGGTAAATGTCCTGAATAATGATATAGAGGTTATTATGAAAATGCAATCCTGTATGAGTGACACTAACTTCATAGATACAATTAGCTTGGATAGCGGGGTAGATCAGCTCTGTGACAAACTCTCGCTTAAGATCCTGAACGCATGGTGAGCAATCGCCCAGCCTAGGATCCGTTCTGCTTACCTCCAAGAAAAATTTCTTAGCACCAACATTCAGTGCTTTTTTTCTGGCTGCCTCAAAATCCTATAGAAAGGTCACACCAAGCACTTTATAAGACAAACGGATCTAACCTCCTCCTGGCCGACATCAGCCATAAACGCAAAGACTTCATAACCTTGTTCGATGAGCCACGCAAGGATACACGAGGTATCTAAAATTCTAGAGTATAAGCACGTGACCACAAGGCGCGATTCTGCGGAAAACACACCAAGACCGCCAGAGTAGGCAAGGAGGACGCGAGGTTTCTGCGTGGTGGAGGACATGACTCTCGATGATAGGATAACTGTGCAAGAGTCGAGTCAATCAAGACTCCGCCGATGAAGATTGTATGAAGCGCTTTGTGTATTATGGGAGCCTATGGACGTCACAATATAGCCAAATCAAAGATCGCAGCTACCATGACCGCCGAACGTTCCTCTGAGGAGGTAGCACGGGCAGCGAAACTCGCGTTTGAGGCATCACAGCTCCTAAGTGCAGCAGATCGTGTTAAAGCACTTCATTCCATCCGAGAAGAACTTGAAGCTCTACAATCTGAAATCTTTGAAGCAAACAGGCGTGACTTGGAAGTATGTGCTTTGTTTCTTTACATTAGCGCGACACCAGAAACCTGACGCTTCGAGCAGGCTGCCCACGCCGAAGCTGCTCGAGGTCAACTTTCAGCTTCCCTGGTGAAACGCTTAGACCTGACAACAGGCGACAAGTGGAACTCCATGCTACAAGGCATTTCTGATGTCGCCGCCCTGCCAGACCCTACTGGAAGTGTTTCTTATGCATCGCAGTTAGACGATGGGCTCGACTTGTATAGAGTATCATGCCCTATTGGTGTGCTTCTTGTTATTTTCGAAGCCAGGCCTGAAGTCGTAGTCAATATTGCGTCGCTGGCTATCAAGTCGGGTCCGTCTATACATCCATCTTCATGCCTAAGCTCTCACACACTCTAGACTTGCAGGGAATGCAGCAATTTTGAAAGGTGGCAAAGAGTCTGCAAATACCGGAACGCTACTGGCCCAAGCTATTTGTGTAGCACTGTCAAAGACTTCCTTACCTCCAGATTATATCCAGACCATACACACGCGACAGGAGGTTGCTTCCTTGCTCGCGTTAGACCAGTACATTGACCTGGTTATTCCACGTGGAAGTAATAGTCTTGTCAAAAACATCCAAAATGGGACGAGGATACCCGTGATGGGCCACGCAGATGGTCTTTGCAGTGTTTACCTGGACGAAAGCGCAAATCTAAAAAAAGCCATACGTGTCGTTGTTGACTCAAAGGTAATCCTTTTTCTTTGAATGTTGCGTATCACAGTCCTGAAGTTGACTTCATAAGATTGATTATCCTGCCGCCTGTAATTCAGTTGAATCCCTCCTTGTGCACACTTCCCTACTGCACAGTATCTGGCCTGCTGTAGCTACAGCTCTTCTATCTCATTCTGTCACGCTTTTGTGCGATCATCCTACGCTCGTGGCCCTCCATGCTTTGAAGCCGGCTCCTCCAAACCTTCAAACACACGTGCGACCATCCACACCCAACGACTATACCACGGAACATTTGTCATTGACGCTCTCCGTCCTCACTGTTCCCTCGCTTGCGGCTGCCACGTTACACATCAATGCGCACTCGAGCCATCACACTGACAGCATAGTGACAGAGTCTGAACCGAACGCGTCCGCATTTTGCCGCGGAGTTGACAGCGCCGGAACGTTTGTCAATGCGAGTACGCGGTTCGCCGATGGCTTCCGATACGGCTTTGGGACTGAGGTGGGGATTAGTACCGGGCGTATACACGCACGCGGTCCTGTAGGACTCGAAGGGCTTGTGACTTATAAGTATGTGATGAGGAGCATAGATGTCAACGGCCATATCGCTGGCGAGTTTGGATCTGGGTCTGGGAAGAAGGTGTTCAAACATAAGAAGATTGATGCTAGCAGTGTACCCTTCTGATTTGAGAATTATCGGTTTAGAGACTAGAATTAATGGTGCATTAGTGACTACGAACTCCGCTTCGCGCTTACCTGAGGTTTATGGTCAAGTCTTTCGGGTTTTGGCGTACGTCAACGATGTCCAGCTACGACAAGGTAAGCCGTACAGCTTCGCGCAACGGTATCTAGCTCATAGAATCCCCAGGTTGTAAAGCTCGCCTGCAAACCGAAAGCAGCACCGCCGAAGGCAAAGGTATGTCGTTCGGTCATCCATATTATTCATATTAGTGTTAGAATCCTCAATTTACACCCGCAGTACCTTGATCCAATTATCGCAGCTACCTGGTCAGAAGATGGTGCAATCCATGATGTCTGCAAGGCTCTTTCCCCCCGGTTCCGAGAACCTAATGCGATCGTGAGTGTTCCAATGTTGGTTCCCCTTCTCCTAATGCACCACTTTAGGTTGTATTCAAAGCACTCATCGTCTTGCATACGATGATTCGGAACGGGGCCACGGACAATGTATTATCATATCTCTCTTCTGCTGACGTACTCCGCCTTCGCAATGTAGCCCATGGTCAGTGGGAAGGTATGAATGAGCTGAACCAGTCTTAGGAATTATCTTACGCTTTTTTGTTGTAGGATACGATACGCCGCAAAATCTTGCCCACTATGCTTTCTATTTGGACTCGAGAGTCCGGGCCTACCGCGAACTAAAACACGACGCTGTCCGAGTCCAGTCCGAATCTAATCGTGATATGCGTGTTTCTCAATCCATTGAAGACAGCCGCGTTGTGTCAGGCGTAGGAGGTGGGAGCGGAAGTGGCCCGCAACGGAGCAAAACCATAATGGGACGCAAGCTGCGCTCTATGACTGTCGAAAAAGGTTTGCTTAGAGAAACCAAGGCGGTCCATCGAATGATTGATGCCCTGGTCGAATGTAAAGTGAGTGCTTGTCTTCCATTCGACACTTCGTGTTGTCGACGAGACGAGTTAGTTTTATCTGGACGACCTCGAGGACGAGTTGACAATTACTGCCTTACGGATGTTGGTGAAAGATTTACTTGTCCTTTTTCAAGCGGGAAACGAAGGTGTCATCAATGTCCTAGGTATGTCGATGCAGTTGAACTTCTCTATCAAGCGGCTCAGTATTATTCCAGAGCATTATTTTGAGATGTCTCATGTCGATGCTGAGCAGGCCCTGGCAATCTACCGACATTTCTGTAAGCAAACTGAGCATGTCGTGGAGTATCTGGCGGTTGCCAGGAAACTTGAAAATCTTCTTAACGTTCCTATTCCCAATCTTAAACATGTGAGCGTCCTACTGGATTAATCATACATCAAGTTGACTTTGTGTAATAGGCGCCCGTATCTCTCGCTGGGGCTTTGGAAGAATATCTCAAGGACCCTAACTTTGAGAAAAATCGTGTGGAATATAAAGCCAATAAGGCGGCTGTGGATCGCAACTCGGCTGCACCGCTTAAATCAACCCTTAAGAAGAATCCTAAGAGTTTGTGTCATTTCTGCATGCGTAGTCAGCGATCTTATTATTTCTTTAGCACCTCCGTCTCCCTCAGCTGTACCTCCAGTTCCAAAATCTGATGCTGCGTCTGGCCCTTCGGCATCAAAACCAGAAACAAACCAGGCCATGGTCGACTTCTTTGCCTCTATAGATACCGAACAAGAAAACATGTTCAATTCTAATGCGGCAAGGTATGGCTATTTTTTTCTATCATTTCTCTCTCTCTCAAGCCTTCTTTTTCCAGCACTTCTTCGCAGTCAACCCAAAACCAAGTTACATTCAACCCCTTCCTACAGAGGCAGTCTATGGCCATTACATCCCAAACCGGTGGCGCTTTTGCGCACCAGCAGCAGCCGCTCATTCAATCACAGGCAACAGGTTTTATTCTCCCACAACACACAGCATTCCAGGTACCCCCCTTTCCAACGCAACAACAGCAACAACAGACTTCTAGCTCCTATTTACAACCCCCTCAGCAACAAACCGTTAGCCCTTTCCAGCAATCACAGCAATCTGCCTTTATACAGCCACAAACATTCGGTTTTTTGCAGCCACAAGCTACAGGATCTAATCCTTTCAGGCAGAGTACGCTGTTCCCTCAATCTATGGGAACCACACCTTTCGCATCAGGAGGGAATGTGTTTGGCGGTGGACCAGGCCAATCAGCCTCTGTACCTCTCCAGCCGCTTAGTGCACAAGGCGCTAGCTTTACTGGTATTTCGAATGCTTTCCAACAACCGCCGTCTAATGCCACGAACGTCAATTCGCCGTTTGCAATTAACCGTCCGCAGTCGACACCTATCACTTCGCAGGTGCCGTCACAGCCGCTGACTGCTGTTGTCACTCATCAGACAGGCTCTAAGAATCCGTTTGGTGTTCCTGTAGCACCTACACCACCCGTACCAAAGCCACCTACGCTACAAGCACTTGCTACGGGCGCCTTTAGGGGAAGTTCAAACACATTTGACAATGGTTTTGCCAATGGTCCGTTAGGGTCAATACAAGACCAGAGACCAAGCCTTCCCAAGTTCTCCAGTCAGCCCACGGGTAGCGCCATGGCTAGTGTTGCATCATCCTTTGCGACGAAGTCGGACACTCCGAATATTGCACGTTCACAGTCGAATCCTTTTCCAAAGCTTGCCTCGCAAGATACGGCCACGACCACGAACTTTTCAGAATTATCTAGTTTGTCGAGTAATCCTACTGGTAGCACTTCTCCTACGACCGCGCATTCCATTTCGTCCCTCCAGCCCCAACAAACGGGGTTTGGTGGGGTCAAACCTTTCAAGCCCTCCTCTTCCTTTGGAGCAAACTTGTTGGAATCATTACCTCCTATTGCAGGATCTCCACCGAAATCCTCTACGTCGCTTGTAGGCGTCCAGTCGACAGCGCACCCAGGACTTCAGGCCTCGAATGGCCACACCTTACCGTTTCATACCACAGGTGGAGGAATGTTCAATGGGCAGATATCAACGTCAGGTGCGCTCAATGCTCAGCCCACGAACATGCCATCCTTCCCTGTGACTACAAACGGGAATGCTGGTGGACTACCCACGACTGGTGGGCTTCGGCCTCAAATGACGGGGGGTGTGAATCCGTTTCGAATGTCTATGATGGCACCCCCATCTGTGGCATCCTCTTTCGGCACTCCCCCATTCCAGTCGTCCACTTCCTCAGTACCTGGTCTTCCTCAGGGTGCTTCTTTTACTAATCTCACTGGCACTAACCCTATGGCCGCTAAAGCTTTTGGAACGATGAACCAATCGCCATTTAGTTTGAGCCTTTCCCACCAGGACACATCCTTGCCGCAGAACGGGTCTTTGATATGATCATGCACTCCTCCATTATTATTACATCACTCTAATTTGTGTAGGAACTTTCGACTATGGAATGTAATTCGATTTTCAGACATGGACGCACACTCATTTGCTTCTGTATATATGATGTTCTTTTTTATTCTACTTTGTTTTTCCTTTGACTCGAAATAAACTTTGGCAAAGCTTGGGTAACTTTAAGCTGGGTTTGAAGACGCCCTACTCGCATACCTCCAACACATAGTTGCTAGTTCCAGTATTTTAAACCAATGAGCATCAAGTAGGTGCGCCCCTGCAACGTATTTGCTCATTGCTCATAGAATCATAGACAAAGCATACCCGCCGTATGCGACACGGCTGAGACACCGGAAGTCACTGTTGAGGGTGCCATCGAACAGGCAAAACGCGCATACTCCCTCCAAATTTTCGAGCAGGCTGTAGAGCACTATGCCACAGCTCTTGAACTTATGTATGTTCACGTTTTCGACGCGTTCAACGCGCTAGCCTATTTCCGACGCGTTCACCTTAGGACTAAGAAATACGGTGACGCCTCTCCTGAATGTGTCGATCTCTATTTTGCGTACGGGAAGGCACTACTGGAAAACGCAATCGCGCAATCCTCTGTCTTGGGCAAGGAGGAGACGACTGCAGCACTTGATGCTGACGAGGTGGTGGACAAAGGTGCGATCAGAGGCAATTCATCAAAGCCTTCTAACGTATATCATTCATTGACTTCTATAGCCTCCGGATCTGGCCCTAGCGCGTCCGGCACCAGGATCCATTTTGGGGAAGATACTACAGAGGAGGGCGACACGGAAAACCTCGATGCTCGTGAGACTGATCAAGATGAGCAAACTATCGACCTCTTCGCTGAAGCTGTCAGGGAACCAGCCGATGACCAAGGTGAACATAGAGATGCAGAAAGTGACGGCGATGGCGAGGGTGAGCCCGAAGACGATTTCAACGCCGCTTGGGAAGTGCTTGAAGTCGCGCGCTCTTTATACGAAGCGCAAAAAGACTCGGATGAAAAGATTAGGCTCAAGCTTGCCGACACCTATATTGCATTGGGAGATGTGTCCCTCGAGACTGGTGCTTCTGTCTGCTATGTGTTTGGTACTGGCTGTTTTTAACGCCTTATGCACAGAGAAACTCGAACAAGCTGTCAGTGACTACACAACAGCTGTTGCCCTCAAAACCGACATTCTCCCTCGATCTTCTCGCCAAATCGCTGAAGTACACTATAAACTTTGCATAGTATATGACATGACTGCTGGCCGCCTCGCGCATGCTATCGAGCATGCCAAGAGGGCCGAGGCTAGTGTTCAGGCGAGACTGGACGAGATTACGACTCACCTGAAGACCTCATCAATCAAGGACAGAGTACAACTGGAAATTAAAGTGGACACCAAAGGAAAAGGAAAAGCCACTTCAAGCATGACTGGTGCCGAACTCAGCCTGGAAGAAATGACGAAGGCACAATTGGAATCCGAAGTCCAAGAGTTAAAAGGTTTGCTCGAGGATGTTTCGCTCAAGGTCAGACATGGATAACCTCCAGCGTTCAACCACAACTAACCAAAAGGGTGTCATAGATTGAAGAACTAAAGTCTTCACCGGATATCGCAGAGGCATCCGCACCAGACCTTGTTGCACAAGAACTTGATCGTGATCTCAACGGAACTGTAGCAAGTAGTGCAGCCCCAACACAACAAATCAACGATCTCACGTCGATGGTTGTGAAGAAGAAAAAGAAAATCCCAGAGTCAACAGGAGGAAAACGAAAGGCGGATGACGAGGAGACAGCAGGATCGCCGGAGAAGAGGATGAGAGTGGATGGGACTCTATGAGCTACGAGGTACTGTTATTTCCCCCTTCCTTATTCTAACTGTTATGTTTGTGAATAATCTGTAGCGCACTTGGCAACCTGTACTTCATGCTGAAGATGTCAGATATGTTCTTCCGCAGTCATTTTAAGGACATAGAGGTAGTAATGGAATGCATCGCCGAGTTCCTTGACGATGAGCGTGGTGCCATCCCTTTGTAAGTAACGACGCCGAAAATGGGGTTGTCCGAACGTCAGATAGAGAAACACTCCTAACCCAGGCTTCAGAACCCGAAGTACTTCGCTGATCTCCTTGGTGCAACTCTCGATAATTTGTGGTGATGGGTTCTACCGTACCGTGAGTTAATAGGCTAGGATACTAGGTTAAGAGCCTCTCACAACTTACCCAAACATCACCCTTAGCGGTCATCATAGCGTCCATAGTCCCTGAAAAGATATGCGTATAATTCTGTAGAATATAATGTATGGCATGAGCAAAGAACATTATCTCCACCTTTATCAATGACGACATCAAACGATTGACTCTCAAATGTCAGCGAGCGAACATCCATCTCGAGCCCTAGACCATACGTCAACAATGTCAATGCCACAGTACAAGAAGAGAGAATATGTACATTGCATCTTGGGCCTCCCCTCCGCATGCTTGTTGCGCATGTTTCTGATAAGTACGGACGAAAACTGAGAGCATCACGATCTCAGAGTTTATTCCAAAAGAAGAGGACATTATCTCACATCGACGTTCGTTATATTAGTGTACCCTGCATCATACATCTACTTGAGGTCGAGACACACACCGTACTCGCCAAGATGGCAAAACAGACAGACCTCCTCGGACAGAGTCGAATTTCCACAGCCTAACACGAGTATGCTTGACTTAGGCATAACGAATTCGTCGATTATGCCAGAAATCTGTGAGTAGGACTTGAACCAATCAAATGAAGCATCGGGGGCTTCGCTGTCAGTGCGCATTTCAGCCTAAGTGTTAAATTTCAACTTTATATGCTCAATAGCTGCACTTGCTTCCGATATCGCTGATCCCTGTTCATGTCTATTTAGTTCATGTCTCAAATTATTCCCAATATACGTACCAATATTCTTTGGTTTCATATTGCTCGTTTGCATTCGGCAATAGCTCCATATCATCCAGGCGCGTCAACAGGTGTCCACATGAACTAGTGATGCCTCCCTTGCACAGTACTCTCCAAGTTGAAACTGCAAATCTCGTAGACTTGTTGACCAGGCGTCAAAAGGATATTCAAGAGTTTCAAATTTCTCGTTTACGGGATTTTACAGGATCTTTGGCTACACAGCAACAACACGCAGCGGAATTACGAGAGGATTTGGAAACATTTGCAAGGAATGTAAAGGTCAGCCCCTTGTAGTTAGTCCAAAAGAGGCTATAATTTCATAAACATTATGCCATAGGCTCTTACTTCTCTTGCTGAAGATCAAGAACGGGAGCGGGAGAGACGAGAAGTTGCCCATCGTGCTCAACAGTTTGCAGCGTCTCTAGACCAGTCCGTTTTTTTTCTTACCTCATATTCAATAGGCCATTAATCCCCAATCCTCGGCAGGATGAGAAAAGATACACGTGTGGCACTGCTAACTTCTAAACGCGCCATCGATTCCTTGACGCTGTCTAATAAGGAGGAGCTACTACAGTCAGGGATGTTTGAAAAAGCGTCCGATGAAAAGTCTGGGTGAAAATGATACATTTTGAAATGTGTTGCTTGTGCTCATGTGAGGTACTGTCAGGGATGCTCTTATCAATACAAGTAACGATGTAACCGAGGCATTACGTCGAACCATCGGGTTGATGCAAGGTGAGCTCGAGCGATCTGTGCTTTCTTCTCAGATGTTAGGTACGTTTTAACAACGTTTGAGGTATCCGTTGGTTGCCACTAACAGTTGGGCAGAGCAATCATCTGCAAACTTACGCTCCACAACCGCCGTACACGACACTCTGACCACCCTCCTCAGCACGTCCAAACATCTCATTACCGCTCTTGAAAAGTCCGATTGGCTTGATCGTCTTCTAATTCTTGCAGCTGTTGCCTTTTTCTTCCTTGTCGTGATCTTTATTTTGAAGCAGCGGGTGATGGACAAGGGCTTACGAATCGCCTTCTGGTGGACGCGCTTCCTCCCTAATTTCAGAGAGGACGCGGAGCTGCTTAAAGCTGATTCCGTCGGGCTGAGCGCAGTTGTGATTGGAACGGCAACTAGTGCATTATCTACGACCTTATCATTCGCCGGCATGGGACCTATTTCTTCTTTTCCCGAACATTCACAAGTGGTTGACGCCGTCCTTTTGACACCGTCACCAAGTCCGGCCTCAAATACACACGATTTAGAGAAACCTATCCAAGAACTGTTACTTACGACAAAACTACCCAGCACGATGTTACAAAACAATGAGCCCAGACCACACCAGGAACTGTAGAATTTTATGTATGTACCACTGCAATATGGCTTACAGTATTGACTGGGAATCATAGGTAAAAGGGAAGTAAATCAAATACGCAGCAGTATATATTTACGAGTTATCAGGAGGGGGCGGAGGTGGTTGTGCCGAAAAGATTAGGTTCAACGGTGGCGTTGTTTGACTATCGTCGGATAATAGCGTTGCGATTATTGATCTTCCTGCGAACGATCTTCCTGCTAGAGCGTTCAAAGCCTTTGCGGCGCTGTTTCCGTCTCCAAACTTGACGTAAACTCTTCCTACACCGGCCGCCTCATCCGCCCTGACTGCGTCTGCAGCCGCTTGAGCACCGCCCTCGCCCGGTGCCCACTTACTCTTATCCTTTTTGACAGGCCGCGGGATCCTAATATCGTCCACTCTTCCGAAGCCTTCGCATTCGTCCTTAACGTCTGCAAGAATGTCGTCGTACTCTTGGTCGTTGGTCAAATCTTCTGGCGTGACCATGTTAAGCATGAGTAAGATACGCGCGTCGGCTGACTGCGCAGTTGGATCCCCAGCAGGCATAATTGGCTGTGGAACAGCTGGGAATGCATCAGCGGGGATGTTAGGGTTCGGAATCATGCCGCCACCAATCCCCTTGGCACCAATTGAGGCACGTTGAACGACAAGATACCGGTCGCCAAGTTCCATCCCGTTCAGACCTTGAATTGCTACGTCTGTCACAGCAGGATCTACATATTCAAAGAAAGCGAATCCCTGTAACACAATTGGATGAACAGATCTTGTTGGAACGCATCAACACAAACCTTGGATGCACCGTTGCCATTCTCTCTGACAAGGTTGAATGCTTTAAGCTCTCCAAAACTTTTCAACAATTCCATAACCTGTTCCTCGTTGAGGTATGTAGGGAGACCGCCAACGAAAATCTTGTTGATCGAGTCCGGGACATTGGTTGATACTACGCCTGGTACATGCATACCTGCAGGAGCCGAAAGGTCCGTGCCGGCGTAGTCTTTGGGACGGCGAATTTTAAGAGGGACGGAGAGAAACATTATACCGTCGAATGCGATAGCTGCCGTTGCATCCTCGGCGCTACGGAACTAGAAAGAATCATGACTACAGAATGAACGTGAGATCAAACTGGGCATTGGACGCACCTCAACAAATGCATAATTTTTTTCGTAGTTGACCTGCACGGCCAGGACAGGATCACCTGGCGCACCTGTCCCAATGCTCATTTCCTTCATCTTGCCATTGAAAAATTCCGCAAGATTCAGTTCGTTGATCTCAGGAGTAATAGATCCTATATAGAGCCTGCGAGATTGACGAGCAAGGTTGGGGTTGCCTCCTACACCCATACCAAACGTGGACACAGGAAGAGGTGTGGGGAGACCGGCCATGCCTAGAATGGGAGGAACCTGTGTTCGGTTCGCTCCAGGAAGATTGAATAGACCTGAAAAGAACATAGGTTGCATATCTCAATCCAGATTCAATGATGGCTTACCTGTTTGCTTAGCTTGTACCGCCGTGTATTGCTCATATCCAGGAGCCGCTACGTCCCAGCCGGAAGCTTTACGTTTCCGTTGGGAAAGTGGAACAGCGCCTTCGGGAGTAGGCGATCTTTTCTCAGGAATTTCAGCATCTCCGTCACGACCCCCACCTCTACCACGGTCTCTCCCACGTCCACCAAATCCACCACGGTCATCATCACGACCACCACGACGCGGAGGTCTTTGCCCAAATTCGTCTTCTCGTCCACCGCGTCCACCAACCCCACGATCACCACGAAAGTCTCTACGCCTATCATCTTCGTACCTAGAGCCGCGGCGACTAAATTCATCAAAGCGAGCACCAGGCTGTTCCCTTTCCCTGTCTCGACCTCTGTCACTTCCGCCGCGGTCACGTCGATCACGATCGTCTCGCCTTGGGTAGCGTTCATGGTCGCGTTCATCATATCTTGAAGAGCGATGCCGGTCATCGCGATCACGAGAGGGATGGCCACGATCTGTTGGATAAACGATGAAATAGTGAGAAAGGCGTGTTGGGCTGCGAATGTGGTCAGTGCTCGCGGGGTCACCCCGCCAAAGCGCAACAGCTATCAGGCCTCGCTCCGTGCTTCCTCTCGACAAGAACTGTGCTTTGCGAGGCAGCTAGCTGGGAAACAACAATAGAAGACATGGTGCCAAGGAATGCACCATGAGCTCCAGGAAAAAGGGCGCGACATTGAGAACGGAAAATTTATGATTCACCTCTTTCATCCTTTACTCTCGATAGAAAAGCATCGGCATTGTCTATAACGTTAGATTAATCAAGGTTGAACGTGCAGTCATCACTAGGGTCTCACCATAATCATCAGGCATACCTTGTCGTGTTGGTAGTAAGCGTTAAGAGCAAATTCACACCCCGATCTATTGGTGGAGTCTAATTACACTGAAAGCTTGAGGTATTTTATTTGTTGTAGGCAAGTTGCAGGCGAACTTAAGCTCTAAAAGGTACCTGAACATGGATTATTCGCTGAAGTCAGCTAGCAACCAGCCGTACTTGTCTCCTTCCGTATCCGACCGCTCCTTTGTCTCTCCCTTCTTTTTCCTCTTTGTAGTCCCAAGGGTGTCACTCGCACCAACACTATTTTGAGATTGCTCGTCGCCACTCTTTACAACCGTTGCTTTCGGTCTTCGCCTAGGTTTCACGGCTTTCACAGCGGCGTTCGACGCAGAAGAGTCGCTCTCTTCGCACACGATTGTCCGTTTGAAGACCTTGCGGGATTTTGGTTTGGGCTTCAACCGCGGAGTGAGTTCATCTTCAATGACAACAACATCCGAATCGTCTGACGCCTCCATCTCTTTCACGATACCTCGCGCATTTAAGTCATTAACATCCACGACGTCGCGGTCCGAAGTTGGAGATATGCTGCGATAGTTAAAGACCCACTGGGATACCTCCTGACCGATTTTTGTGAGTGGTTTGGGCGACAACGACAGTGACTTGCGATGTACTTGGTGCTGGGAGGATGACCGCGACTCTTGGTTGAAACGTGAGTCTGGTGACGTAGACGGGGATCGTCTATGTCTCCACGAAGTGTTGGATGACGCTCTGACGTAGTTCCTCGGAGCACGGGGTGTCTGCTGCTCGGAGTCGTACAACATTGAGACATCATTATCCTTATTCCGGCCTCCGTGGTTGGCTTCGGATGTTGGCCTGCCAGAATCTGAAGAATTAATATCCATTTGACTCTTTATGGACCCTTGGCTTTCCTTCTCAGAATGTTCCGGATCCGTGTCGGGTGCTCTCGCCTTGCCTTTTCCTTTGGTATCTGCCGAGTTCTTGCTTTTCACTTTCGTCTTGCGCGCTTGCTTAGACTCGCGCTCCACTTGCCTCTTTACATCCGCATCGGCTTCTCCCATTTCTTCTAACTCCTTTCTTCGAATCCTCGCTCTTTCCTTTGCGAGATTTTCACCAATTTCGGCTATATCTTCCCCTTGGGCTTGTTCTGGAAACATAGCGAGACCATACTTCTTGCTCTCATCCAGCACCCGCAACACCTCACCTCTGGTTGAGAGATTCATATCTTCTTGAATAAGGAGCACCGCAGTTTCGGGCACAAGCACCCGAGTCAAAAATTGATCGGGTGTGAGGGGTTCGACAGAATCCGGAATATCGCTCGGAGGAAATAACGTGTACAACGTTTGATGAATGATTATGGAGCCTTGTTCGCCATAACTGTTTATACATTTATATGTATCAGAAAATTGGAGATCAACCGAGCTGATTGACTCACTATCCAGGCTGTGTTCTCTCAAACGTTGCATACTGGCCACTGACACTTACCACCTTCGTCCGACCAACTTCTTGTGCGTCATCCCTGACTTCTCTCCAGAATTCACTTCTCTCTGGATATTTGATTAATCGGCTAAGCTGCTTTGTGAAACTTTTGATACGTGCTGGGAGACCCGCAAAGTCGAGGTGCGTAGGCCATCCCCGTGCTAGAGCGAGCGGGAAATGGGTCATTTCAAATCGATGCCGTTGGCACAACTCAACAAATGCTGTAAGAGGAGCCTTGAGACCAAGTGCATTCCCTGGGCGAGGGTCGGCATACGACTTGCGCTTCGTTCGTTCTAGGATGGAAAGCAATGTAGGAGAAGGGGCTGGAGGCCAAGGTTCGTCACAGTATGGGCAGACCGTCGAAGGATCCACTGTTTTTGAAATATAAAATAAAATAAATAAAAGTCAGAAAATCGAAGCAGTCTGTTGGTAATATTTCTACCTTCGTCGTCTCTATCTACGGGTTGCGAACCGAGGTTATTGAAACCAACATGTTCGAGGGAGCTATTCACAGATTTAATGATCCGGATTACTAATGAACATCTCACTCACGTGTGGGCTGTCTTTCTGGTCTTCTCGTGACTATTGTTATGGATGGGCAGCTTTGAAGCCTCATACCCTAATTCGGGTATAGGCATAGGAAATGGACGTGGGCCACCAAATGCCAAAATAGCGTTGTTGTCCTTGTCTGTCAATGCCAGTTCATCATCACCTGATTCATCACAAGCGTCCATAGATTGGTCCTCGAGCGGAAACCGCTGCGGCACGCGACGAATAGACTTGGTGGGTTTCTTGGTAGACGAACGTTGTGCCCGAGGAGAGGGTACGGAAAAAGGTGCAGGCATTGGTTTACGGGGTGAGTGTTTCGGGGATGGTGTGGCCATAGGAAACCGAGTCGAGACGATGCGAGTACATTTCGGAGAACGCTTCTTGAGTCTGGGGGGTTGCAGATCATCCTGAATTGGAAATGGTAACGGGGCGCGTTTGGTGTTGGAGATTTTCGATCTTTTAGCCCGATTGGGACTGAGCTCCTCCAGAGGGGATGCACTGGGAGCCGGGGCTTTCTGCGCTCGTTTTCGAGAAAGAACGAGTTGGTTAGACGGGGGCTCTCCAGAAAAGGTGGTATCGGTCCGTTGGGTCCTATTAGGAGAAGTTTTGGCCGGGTTACTTTCCTCCTTATTGACCAACCCAGCATTTCGATGGTTAGATTTCGGCCTGGGACGAGAGCCAAATGCAGCTTGATGATTCTCTGAGTTCTCCGTTGGTGTCTAGAAGTATTTCAGACAACAGTTTGTTGCCATTGGCTTAACTCACCCGGTCACTTGAAGGCCCAAATGCCGAAGAAGAGGTGCAATTTGTGGAGAGCATATCCAAACCGTCATCACTACTCGCATCGTCACTAGCAGCTTTGGAAAGTGCCTGTCGAGACGAGCTGAAGACACCTCGCTTCTTAGTGCTTCCAGCGCTCGTCTGATACTTTGTGCGCCCGAGGTCTTCAAACAGAACTCCTTTGCTTTGTGAAGCTTTGCCACGCTTCATCCCCAAGGGTTGAGGATCCATATACCCGCTCCGATCCAACTGTGACCGTATTTTCTCCATGGTAGAGAAGTGATCCGATATTTGTAGCCACAACGACACAACCAGACGCGTTGGTAGTTGTGGATGTCACACACACGACGTTACACGTCCATGAAGCCAAACAATTGCAAATTATTCCTCGATCACTTGCACTGTTTACATAATTAACTATAGGTAGGTATAAAACTACACGCCACCCCGAGGGCCCTTTAGTAAACAAAAATACCACAAGAAAGGTCCCTGATGCTGTCATGCAGTGAAATTCATGGTTAATTGTGTCCACCATGTGTTATGCCATGCCTCTTACCTTTGTCCAGTACCGTAAAATATGTCCCGGAAAACATCTTGAACATTTAGCAAAATACACTCAATTGGAGAGTGCTTCTAAATCCTTGTTTGTTCCAGCTGACTCGCGAGGTTGTTCCCAACCAGGTATCGCCTGACGTCGACTGCCAGCCCATTCGACACGGCTAAAGAACCGCGGGCTTATAAAGCCGTTCTCATCGCCAGAGCAGCACACTACATCGTTTGCAGATACTAGTAGCTTCAGACCTGCTTCAAGAGCCATTGGTATGTTGAGAAAGATGTAGACCTCAGAAGCCGCGCGCATGCCTTACATGAGTCAGAGTTATAAGTGGGTGCTCCCTTGAGAAAGAAATTGATTAAGCTCACCACTCAGCACTCCAGAACCAGGAATACCTTGAGCAAAGTGAACATGTTGCCTTTTCATTCGTGAAAGTCCTTCAACGGCTGTCAAAGGGCCATTCAGCACCTTGACCAGTTATCCAGAAGGAGACATACATATTCGGTTCCAAGCGGTTTTGTTCGTACCATGGACAGCCATGGACACTTGAGATAGATTCGTCACCTCCACCATCTCTATAACGACATTCTGCGGCCGCCAGATAATAAGTACATAAGCGTAACGGGGAGCTTGGACTGGCAGCACCTCTATTGAATGGCCTTGATTTGCACGAATCCACCATAATCCATCCATTCCCTCTGCCCCAGGTTCGTATAAAAGGTTGTAACGCTTCTTGACATCGTCTTGGACGATACGTTCCAAAGTCATGAAATCAACCGAGTGAAATCTAGGAATAGCCAACTAGTTGCTAACTCAAGCATGTTCATTCTCAAAAATTGGTCGAGAGGTAACTCACAATCTCCGTGACCTTTACAAAGCCATCGTCGCGCATCCTAATTCCCTGTTTAATTGCTCCATGTCTTAATATGTATGAGAGATGCTTTGAGATGTCCGTATGTCGACGGTTCTCTTCTGGTTGAGGCGCACCATATCTCTGTCGCCTGCTTGGCATAATGGCACGACGGATGTCTTCCTCGAACGCTGGGTATATATAGCGATGGACAAAATTCTGGGGACGTGGCCGAGTAAGGACACGAGCGGTGACTCGAAACATATATGTGGGTCCAGCTCTGGCGCTCGTTCAGTGTTCACACCAATGACATTGACTGACAGTAGTGCTCCCATGCTTCATGTCTTCACATAGCCAGTCTGGCTCAGATATGCCTCCTATGTCTTGGAAAGCCTTGACATCATCCCGTCTGACTTCGCTCAAGGATTATGTCGCACAGAAGGAATACAAATCAAAGTACGATGCCTTGTCCTCACGTATGCTAGGTAACAGAGATAATGGTTCAAGACAAACCTGGGACCAATGGGCACGCAATGCTCTAGGAACTCCATCTGTCTCCCCACCAGTTATTCAACGAGTAGGATTAGGTGTGGAGAAAGTCCAGTTGTTTCCAGGCTGGGCGGTGAGACGGTACAAGGACCCATCCAAGGTCAATGAAGATGGCGAGGGCACCTTACAACTGTAATAAGTACCACTTGCTCATGTTTGTCTATATTCAGGTGCGGAATTCGGCCTGGATGTCTTCGTTTCTGGGTTTGCTTCTACTCTGCGCCCACCGGAGGTCGCATCTCGCTCCCAAAAGGCATTTTATCGACTCGCAAAAGGTAACACCTTTTGATTGACAGCTGTGAGTTAATGTGTTTTCTGCTAACCAACACCACCCAACGTCTCTTGATAGGATATGCTGCTTTGCCAAAGCTCCCTGCTGCCCTGTCCTCTAGCAGCTCCTCGCATGAACGACCGACTTTTTCGCAGGGTTTGGACATTCCGTCTGACCTCGATCTCTCTAAACTTCCTCCCAGACCTTTTGAAATCACGGACGACACGGACCTAGAGTTACTCGAGGCCCAATTCAAGCAAACGTCTGTTTCTTCGTCGCCGTCATCTGCTTATAGTTCAGACGAAGATGAAACACCAATATCTGAAGGCACTTATACCTTATATCGTGACAAAACACCTACAAGACCCACACCTTTTAGATCGGCTTCGCACGACCTTTGTCGTACAATCCCAGTACAGCCAAAGTCTGTCTCATCCTCGTCCCCTTCTTCGACTTCTTCGAAGATGCTTCCCCCCCAGAAGAGCTATTTTCCAGAAACAGTCGCTGGTGCCGCACAGAGACTGCATGCCAACTTAGATGCGCGCCTCCAACCCTTTTGGTCCAATGCCATCCCCAACAGGCTCGTCCGTATATCTATCTTCTGTCCTCAGCATGGCTACGCTCCTTCAGAGGCGCAAGAAGCCATGGAGGGGCAAGATACAGATCCTGAGCCACTAGCAGTGAAGGATGTGACAACTAGTCCTGAGGGCGCCTTCCAAACAACGTTCAGTGTGCCCTGGGAGCGCTTAGCCACCCATCCACCGACCTTGCACATTGCATTCGGGGATGTTGATGTTGAATATCCGGTGGTTATCCAAGCGGAAATGTGGGGTCCACCGACATCCTCTGCCTTTTCCACCTCAATTCCATATTCGCCATATCTGCGTGACAATGCTTCACGATCACAACCCCAGTTTTCCTCTCTCTCTTCTCCTACATCTGACGTTTCTCAAAACCCGATCCCCCCTGATTCTGGTGCGCCTTCAATTAAAAATCGCGTCACTCTGTCGTTATCGGTACCGCATGTACCCGTACGTCTTATCTCAGACATCGACGACACTATAAAGCATGCAGGTGTCCTATTAGGTGCAAAGAACGTTTTTCGAAATGTGTTTGTGCGCCAATTGGACGAGCTTATAGTACACAGTATGGTAGATTGGTATAGGGACTTATGGCAGAAAGGTTAGCATATTTATCTCCGTAGCCGGTACATATTTGCTTACCATCTGCGATATTCAAAAATTAGGTGTCCGCTTCCATTACGTTGTGAGTTGGGCTGTGATTCCTCACAGCATACGTGGAGCCCTTATGTAACTTCATAGTCAAACTCTCCGTACGAGCTACTCCCTGTTCTGACAGAGTTCTTTCATGTGTCATCGCTTCCACAAGGTGTGTCCGGAAAATCATTTGTACGGCTGAATCTCCGCTCATGCAATAATAATGTGTAGGATCCATCAAACTTAAGTCCTACGCTGCACGATCGTTGTTGCCTGCACTGTTGTCTCCGCCTGCAGCGCGCAAGCGTCAAGGCGTTATCGAAGTACTCGATAACTTTCCTAAATCACGATTCATCCTCGTTGGGGATACGGGCGAGCAGGATATGGAGCTGTACGCGGAACTCGCAAGAGAGCGACCTAACCAAGTCGTTGGTGTCTTTGTAAGAGACGTCACTACGGAACCTGGATATCGCTTCTGCGACGGAAGGCCAGCGTACGGCTCTGGGGGAGGGAGTGGCAGCCTAGGTGCGCTCTCAGAAGGGCATCTAGTGAATAAAGAGCCAGCGCCAATTGCCTCGATGCCTTCGATGGACTCGCTACGTACGGAATCGTCAACATGGAATATGCAAGCTTCGCCATACTCTTACTCTTCGTTTTCAGCAATGGCGTCTTCATCCACGTCGAGATTACCGGGCATGCTTCTTCAACGTAATTCCTCTGGGGGAATGACCACAGAGGAGCGAAGGAAGTATGAGTTGGAATTGCGGATAGAGCGCGCCCGTGCAGAGATACCCACCCATACAGCATTTCGGGTATTTCGGGAGCCAGATGAGTGTCTAGAAATGCGCAATATCTTGGAGCGGTTATTAAAAGAGAAGACTTCATAACAAAGACACCGTCAACACCGCCTGGAGATGTTGTACGAGAGAGTATGATAACATTCGCCTGGATGTTTATCTATCTAGCACCACTACGTACTTCTTATACCCTCTGTTTATTTCGAACGATTAGCGCGATTATATATTATACAATATTTGGAGGACCTCAGTTGCACCTGATCAATTGGCTCTTGTCAATGTGCACTATATGGAAAAGCGTGTCTAGACTAAGTAAGTTTAATCGTCGGTCTCTGAGTTCCATGTATTAAGGTAATATAAGTATGTCCATAACCATGACTGGATAAAAACCATGAGGCAGATGTAGTACATATAGAAGGAACAAGTGATATTACATCCCGTTTGGGGCGGGTGTCGATTGCAGCTTGTTAGCACGTCGATCAGCTTCCTCAATCTCCTGCTGTTTCATTTGCTCCTCTAGTTCTAATAAAAACGCGCGCATTTCCTGAGCATATCCAAATTCAGCGATCGCTTCGTCGTATTAGAGGTGGCCACTCACCAAATTTGCCGGTTCGAAGGACAAACCAAGCGACAATGCAACTTTTGCTTCTTCGTATCTTCCGAGTCCTTGGAGAGCCTTTGCTTTACGGAAATGACCTTTGCTCCACGGACGCTTGATCTGTACGACTGCATCGGCATCCACAAGGGCAGAAACCCAGTCGTTGCTAATAGCATGAGCGGCGGAGCGGTTGGACAAAACCATGGCGAGCTCGTCTTTTATAAGATTCGAGGCCTCCCAAGGCGGACGGGACATTGTGATTTCGGCTGCCGCCGTGTACATCTGAATGGCCTGCGCATACTTCCCTGCGCCGTATAATTTCTAGAACAGAAGTTCAACGCCCTGTTGCTTGCAGTTATAAATCAACATGACGTACATTGCCCTCGTCCTTGGCTTTCACGACCGCCACGGAACGAGGATTCTGCATAACAGTCTGCGGATTAATTGGTGGCGGGACTGGTTCGCTCGCAGGAAGCATTGTTGCTAGCTGATGCGAGAGGGTGTTAAGGACGGAAAAGTCGACTTTAGAGTCTGATTTGAGTGGAGCGACCTCTGCAGAAGACTTGCTGCCAGCTGGCGGGGGAACAAGCTTGAGAGGAACGGAATGAAAGCGGGCGTCGAGAACGGCCTGGAGGAGAGGATCTGGAGCTGGTTGCATCATAGGCTGAGGTTGCGGGGGACCATGGCTGTGGCCGTTGTGCTGCGACATGGTGGCCGGTCGAGCAGAGTCAGCAGACTGAGAGCAATTCGTGAGCTGGCTGCTGAAGCTCGCGCGGAACCAAAATTTACCGAGACACTCAATGACCCAGCCTTGCATGAGGCAATAGATCCTTGGGCTTAAATAGCCTCACCATCCTCCATCTTTCTCTTCTCCCCACCATGTCCACCCCCACCACACCCGTTTCCCTGGGTGGTGCTCGTCGTCTCTCATCCCGACGTCGTTGCTCCATGTCTGCACCGGATCCGTTTGGCACCTTTCCAGACACCGATAGGTCCATGGCTAGCATGCTGCATATCATCAAGGCCCCGTCCTTCAGCGTATCTCAAGACATAGAGGAGCGCGCGAAGCGACATGCAGTAACTGGTGGACATCATGTCCGAGCACACTCGAGTGGGAGCAGTGCCTCGCGAATCTCCTTTGCGTTCTCTGGATTCACTCCCATTTCCCCTCTGTCCCAGGGAAACACTGGTCCTCGGAGTGCTAGCATTGAGCGCACCCGACCTTCTTCGCCCTTGAGTGGGAGACCCCGCGTTCCCCGCAGTAATTCATTTACGAATATGTCCACGACCACTCCCCTGACACCCTTGCAAGTGTATGACCTTGCCCAGCAGTGCAATTATCCTACTTCTAGTCCCCCAACACCTAGTGGGGATGCGAGCATTCCACCGACTCCAGTTAACTTCACCCCGATTCCGGACGCGCACCATCTTCCATTTTTCGATCGTCCTGCTGAAGTGAAGGAGCTCATGTCTACATCGAAAACGTCAAGGCTATTTCTGCTTCTCGCACAGGCACTCCCTTCTTCGAACATTCCTGGGCAAGATACCCATGATCCTGTCTCCTGGACGTATTCCCAACTAGAAGCATGGCTCACTACAACTACCCGAGAGCAAGCGGATGATGTTGAATGGGTTCAGAAAGCCAGGATTTGTATTTCCACAAGGTCCGAGCTTATCTGGGAAAGGATCAAAGGGGCTTTGGGCGTTCCTCCAGAGCTCGATGTCTTGTACGAAGGTTCAGACAAGCCCATACCTGATTCTCCTTGCGAGAATAATCAAGATCGCCAGGATTCTCTCGATGATGCATGGGTTGAGCCCATCGTTGCCGACCCGAACTCTCCGCCGCTTTCTCCAATTCGATCGACCACGCCCACCTCCTTCCGACGCTCGCCTACTCTCACTGCTACAACCCGTATGCAAGATATTTCCGAAGATGCGCCCGTGTCACCCACCGCTACAATGGTCCATGGCTTACGCGTCGTCACCTCGCCAACTCGCCCCGCATCGCGTCGCTACTCCAGTCCCCCTCCCTCGTCTGCGGGTTCGTTTTCACACCCGCAGGTCCCCTATGACATGGTTGCAGAACGCGGACCGGGACACCCTCTCTTCCCCACAAGTTTCGCCAACCTCGCACTCGGGCCGACGCTTAGGGCGAAGTGCGCAAATTCATATTTTCTGCCTAATTGTCTGTTTTGATACTTTTCTATAGCAATCCTTCTCTCCGTTCTCCGCCTGTGCCCCCAGCATCCGCATACCCGGGACTCTTGTCGCGCCCTCGTCGTTTGGGAGCTAGTTGGGCCGAAGACTGGGATCCGATGAAGCAGGAATATGCCATCTCCGTAGCCAGTGGGAGCAGTCGATGAAGCATCGCTGCGGAGTAAATCCAGTCCAAACGAGAATAGGAAGGACCCATCACACGATTACCATGCATCATCAAAGTGGCATTCGCCGTCTTTCCTTCATCAAATTTCCTGGGTTGTGAGTTGAAAACGCGGGATCATATGAATTGTACACACTTGCATATTGCTTAACCATGCTCGGATCACGAAGCAGCTCATGGTCGTCTTCAATTTGGTTACACAGGCCGATTTTTTCAGATAGAGCGATTCCCCTTGCCATGTGCAGTCCTTGACATGCAATACATACTCCAGCGATATGGACGAAGTCGAGCGACTTAGCTATGAGATAGCGATGCTATGGTACGTCCTTCGATCCTTACCGTTCGGGTACAACCATGCACTTGGGATCAACTTGAATTCAATCCTTTATCAATCACCAAGTATGCACGGTATAAGGCTCAATTGCTGCAAGCTACCTGGCCATACCAGCGATCGTCCTACGCTTTTCTTAACGTTGGACCTCTTGCGGTGCGGTCGTTTGAATCCCGTTGTTCGCACACTCGTGACTCGAGAAGTAAATTGACATCCACTTATATTGTCTATGACAAAGTAGTTATAGCAACGTATGTTTGCATACATGCACACTCAGGGAAAAAGCCTTCTAAAGATGGGTGCCATAACGTTTAAATATATTTTACACATAAAAACATACTGTGTGGGCCTGGCTGAATGTAAGATTTTGCGAGCAACATCCAGATCAGCTCCATTGGCCGCGCGAGGTTAATGACGACTCAATGACTTGAAAGTAGTTGCAGTTGAATTTCCTGGATATACGCGCCAGTTCTCGACCCGCGTTCTCACATTCCGACTCGCGTTCATTTCACCACAGTCGAAAGACCCTGTGTAGCACCTGTGTAAATAGACAGATAGACAAAACCTTTTGCCGCATATAATTGGTTCACACTTACCATAAATCATAAGAGACACGATAAGCTTATTTTGAAATCCTTAACTAAACTAAGTCACGGATATGACACTGTGCTTCTGCGTACATACCCGCTCCTTGTCTGTCTGCATTTTTCGTCATCGCTCAAGACTTCGGCTGCGATGGGCGATCAAAATTATCATTGCACCTGCTGCAAATTGTCGGTGGGAGGCAGATGTGGTGGTGTTCTGCTAAGGTCCACGTCAATTACCCTCGCTGTTGAAGGATTAATCGATTAGTTAGTGATGAATTAGTTGTATATATAATGTACTTATCTTGTAATGCGCACATTGTATCGTATTGTACGCGGATGAAAAGCAATCGCGTTCATAGTCTGCAACACGTCTCCTGGCCGTCACTGAACGTTGAAGGATCAGTCACGGATTAGTTGAGTTGTATACATTGTGCGTACTTAGCTATGTAATGCCCACATAGTATGGCCATACGTGGTTGGAAGACAATCGCGTCGAATCGCATAAGGAAAGAATCGTGCTTCGTGTCCGGCGTGTCGACCAAAGTTTGAAATTTGAGCGATTGCACCAGTTTCAAAACTATCATTTATCATGGTCCCGGGTCGTGGGAACTCTGGCCACGGTACGGCCGGGCGGTGGAGAATGACTAAGCACGTGCTTTCCAGACAAATCATCGACGTCCCGTTCACTCTTGAAGATCGCGATGTGGGTACCTACTTGTGGTGATTATTATTTCTAAATACATGTATTAAAGCGGCTTATGCGACAAGATGTCCCGGCCTCTACGCGTGCCATGAGAAAGGCAGCCCAAGGCAACCGCGAGGAGTACCGTTTGATGAAAGAGGTTGAGTGCGGTTACAGATACAAAGCAATAATAAAAGTGCAGGAGAGCGTTTGCTTTGTTGAATTCATCCCTCCAGCCTCCACGCCACCTACAACCACCGCGGCAGAGCACAGCCCCATCTCTCTCTGGGATATTTCTTCCTCTGATTCCAGGAAACACTACCAGGTCGAAACTGTGGGTCAATGGGCCAAAATGGGAGACTTCGTACCGACATACTTAGTGCCTTCCTACGCAATTCAGGACAATCGCTCAAGGTGTTTCATCAAAAGGTTTTCATTCCGCCTAGAGCTCGATGTGGCCTAAATATGTAAGCAGGTGATACCATACTCAAGGCAGCTGACGCCGTATTTGCCAGGTTGACTTCCCGGAATCGTACTTGGACCAGATCACGAAACAAGAGGGCGAGTGTGATGTACGGCTCCCTTTTTCGTGCAATCATCTGTTGTACCTGGAATTCCATAATTATGTACTTCCTGATTGAACATATCATCGCGACGTCAAGCCTTTCCAAACAGTATTTGAAAACGATGGATGAGTTTGCCGTGAACTTGAGGGGTTGACACTGTAGGAAGAGAACAAGATAAATACCAGCCTGTAAGGGGCTAGTCAAAATTTTAAGCTGTTCGGTCAGCTCCTAACAAGCTGTTCGGCTCCAAGTTCGTAGCATAATGAATTTCTAAGAATAACTATGAGAATGAAGTATTGAATCTTCTTGGTAAATATCGTGGGTTAGAAAGACGTTGTGAGTTCTCTCGTCGGCGTAACTGCCCACGTTGTGGCTACCTGTGGAACAACAATATTATGGTTAGCGCCTAACACGTCAATACTTGGCGCACGACACCAACTGCTCGACAATTCGTTTTTAAACATTTAACAAAAGGACCTACCTAATGGTCGTCACTCGCAGACAGAGTGCGGCCCCCATGCCCGCCGTCGCTAGTCGAACAAACTCTTCAACTGGCACATCACGCTCTTCAAAAGGCAAGGCGGTTGACAAAAGCGCAAGCTCCCCGTTGAAGGACCCTGGGGCTGGTCCCAGCCGCGTCCCGCCGAATGGAACTCCTTTGAAACCTCCTCCTGCTGACCCGCAGGTTCCCCAAGACTTTACTTTTGATGATGTACGTGGTGTCGTGTGCGTGGCTGAACGAACTGCTGACTTGCTGGTAGGACGTACCATCCACCATCCCCAAACCATCCCTTCCGAAATCACCTTCACCGAAATCACCCTCACTGAAATCTAAACCAAAATCAAAGTCAAAGAAGTCCTCAAAGGTAAGCCTTGTCTCTTCCTTGTTCAATCACGACTAAACGTCTGACAGGCTAAAAGACATAATTCAAATAAAGGCATCAGCATTTTTGATATCCTCGCCCGTCTCTTTCTTCTCTGGTTTACTATCTACACTGTCGCTGTCTGTCCAGAGGACGTGCAACTGCGCTCCCCTGTGTGTCGAGCACTCACAGAATACCGTCGCCTCGTCCTCGAACCTTACATTTATCCTCCTATCAGGGCGGCCCTAGACCACCCTTCCATCGCTCCCCACATTCAACAGATACAACCTTACTACGACCGTGCGACAAGGGCCACCACACCTCTGGTACGCCGCTGCAAGCATGAATGGAACACCCGAGCAGTCCCTCGCATATACTGGGTCCAGCTCCGCGCACGCCCATACATTCTCCGTGCACAACGTCAGTACGACGTGACCCTTGGACCATATGTAAACCAAGCATCAGTCGTCGTGGATCGATACAAGCTTATGGCAGAGCCGTACGTCACGGCTGCGACAGTCAACACCCAGCACAAGTGGAAGAGGGTGAGACCATATGTGCTTCCATTGTGGCGAGCTGCAAAGCACGTTCCCGGTATCGTAACTCGGTTGGTTGGAAAAGTTTTGGGTGATGCGAGGCGTCAATGGGTTGATCCACAGCTTACGAAGATTTGGGATGCCGTCGTGGAAAAAGGAAAAGCTGACACCGTCATGATTAAAAACACGCCAATTTCTGTGATATCTCAGAGCATTTCCGCCGCCAGTACATCTACATCATCTATTCCTTTGGAAGCATCCTCAATCCCACCCCAGACCGTCTCGGATAGGAGTGACAACGCTCCACCCATCTCTCTCCCTTTGGCACCTGAAGTTACAGACGATGCGGCTTTGTCCGCGTCTTCTATAATCGCTGAGACAGCGCCTGCATCGATATCGAAGACTTCTACATCGGTGGGCGCTGACTCTGAAGCTATCTCCCATCAAACTTCCGTTGTTCAGTCTCCCTTCCCCGAGCCTACCGACGAAGCAGCTGTTTCCGCGTCGTCACTCGTGCTAGAAAGTTTGTCGGGACCATCGCAACCGTCCAGCGAACACTCCGTTCCCACATCAGTTGAGTCACCGCTGGAGGACGAAGGTTTCGAAAATCTTGATGACTTTATTTCCGAAATGGGCCTTGACGAATCCGATGTACTTGAACCCCCCCCACCTCCTCCTTCACCTCCTCCTCCTCCAGTTCGTGAAGAGACGGAAGAGGAGAAGGCGGAGCGCCTTCGTCTCAAAGAAATCCAAACTGCAGAGAAACGTGCCGACATCGAAGCACGACATGACCAATGGGAGATCGACGTCGAGAAGCTTGGCAAGGCACGGCGGAGAACGGTTCGAGAGGCACTCAGAAAGTTACGCAATGCAGCAGGAGATAAAGCTCGTGAACCCGGCGGTGCGGTGCGCATTCACGTCGATTCCCTAGTTCATGAAGCGGAGAAGTCGCTCAAGTCGCTTAAAGCGTACTCTCGAAAGCTCGCTGGGGAAAATAAGACGGACGAAGAGAAGATAAAGATATGGCAGAATGCCGTGAGCAAAGTAGATAAGAAGTTTGGAGAACGCGTAGACGCCGCAGCGGATGGAGTGCGCCAGTGGTGGGGCGCACATGTCGACAAGGAACTTAAAGAGGTGAGCTGTGTCGTGTCCTGTTGTGCCTCGCTAACTATTGATTCAGATCGAAGCTATCTCGGAAGAAATCTTGGAATTGGCCTACAAAGCCCAGACTGACGTTGCAATGGACTATTCGTGGCTTGCGGATGTGAGTTGGGAGGATTGGCAGGTACTGTCCATTTGAATATCGCTTAGTCCATACTGATTTGCCCCCACAAGCGATATCACAAACTAGTCGACAGTGAGTTGCACACTCAAGATTTATATTTCCTCGAGTAATGTAGTTCCACAATAGAGGCCAAGGAATTCGGGGAGATATATAGGATGATGCAAAACGGCACGCTTGCGAATGCACCCCCCAATCCCGTCTCGGATATTATGGAAGCGTTACAGGAGGAAGTAGATGATCTCATCTTGGGTTTCGAGGCAAGCCTTGACAGGCTTAAGAGTGCCGCCCTGGATACCTTCTCTGGCGCCGGTGGGTGGCAATTGACAAAAGAACCTTAACTTTGATTTGACAATGTTCCTGCAGAAACCGCGGCTGAGTCGAGCACCTTGACAATGACAGCGGGATCCGATCCCGAGATTTCCATTCTCCCGATAGAGCCTATTGTGCCTGAGAAAAAGGATGCAGAGATTCCGCCCGTGATTCTTAGCCGCGGCGCCGAAGAAATCAAGGTTGCTGTGAGCAGAGCAGAAGAGGCCAAGACACAAGTCAGCCATGAAGAACTATGACGATATGTTTCTCGCACTTTTGATGTTTGTCTTCGCTGATTTATAGTTTATCGTTCACTGTTCTCTGTCTTGTAACAACCGCTCACTAGTACTACTTTTCACGTGGAATTCTCCTCCCTATCAAATATATGCACACATACTGTCATTCTAATTTCTTGATCCATGTCGCTATCTGTACAGAGCACGAAGATAGATCTTAGGTTTCGTACGTAGGCTACGTACGGTACCACTAGGCACGAATGCGTCATTTAAAGTCACGCACGTGACTTTGAGCAATTCGGTAAAGTCCTTTTTAAGCTTCTTGGCTGGAGCCGCGTGGTGGGGTCATCAGGTAACATACGGTTCCTCTGCTCCGGGATTATATATTGCAGGGGATTTCTGATACTAGTGCTCGGACTGCGACCACCTCCTGTAAGTCGCGAACCGCTGGTGTTCGTGTCTGGCTCATTGACGAGACACAATCAGAGGTCTTCTCGATGGACGCACCTCTCATCACCACGTACAGGCCCGCAATCTCTTACGTGTCTCCAGTGGCCTTCTTCTCGAGTTTTTGGGCACGCTTCAAAAGCCTCTGGACCCGCAGGTTCACACTGGCCCTCCTCGCGGGTCAAGTGGTTTCTTTATGTATCACCTGTACGAATGTCACGACAACAGAGCTTGTAATGCGTGGATGGAGCAACGCCACAACACAGACGTGGTTCTTGTGCGTTTGCACCGTATGATCCTCGATTTCTCTGACAGATGGCTTATGTCTGAATAGGTATTTCTCCTTGTTTGTGGTTTATACGCCCTACACCATGTATCAGTGTTCGTGCTTTCTCCCTTGGGCTCAATACATGCCTGATAGTTATGTTTTCCTTAGACGGTATTAAGGGGTGGGCTGAGATGGTCTTCCGGGATGGCTGGAAATGTATGTTACACCAATGGTTGATCAACGTGCGTTATACTTATATTTGAATAGACTTCATTTTAGCGGCGTGCGACGTCGAGGGGAATTTCCTAGTGGTCAAGGTAAATCAGTCGCATTCATCACATACAAGCTTGCATTACCAGATGTTGATAGGCCTACCAATACACCACTCTTTTGTCATGTATGCTTCTAGACGCGTGAGTGATTGATTAACACTATTTGGCTTGTATTTTAAAAAAATGATAGCTGGGCGATTCCTGTGTGTCTGTTCTTTGCTTGGGTCTATATGCGCCCGAAGTATCATTGGACGCAAGCCTTGGTGCGGTGTTCTTGTGTCTATCAGCCTGCAAATCTTCTGAGCTTTTGTCAGGGTATCTTTGTATGCATTGGAGGGCTTGGGATGCTTGTTGCATCAGACGAGATCACCCAAAAGGATTATCCTGCGGCGAGCCTTGTAAAGGGCGATATCTTCATGATTGTTGGCGCTACTCTATACGGTTTTAGTGCGTCACTATGATAGCCGGGTTATAAGTGGCTTACATGGCTGTAAATCCGTTACACAGCCAATGCTACAGAAGAATTTTTTGTGCGAAAATCCCCCCTGTACGAGGTATGTTGTTCTTGTTAGAATTAGCTATCACCTAACGTGCAGCAGGTGGTGGGTATGCTCGGCATGTGGGGTATGATCATCAATGGTGTACAGGCGGCAGGTCTGGAACACAATACGTGGATGACCTCGAATTGGGACGGACCAGTCAGTGCGTGTTAAATTATCTGCGGGCAGGTGGACGACGTTCTAAATTGCCATTCAAGTTGGCCTCCTTTTCGCATACACCGCGGCCATGTTCATTCTGTATACGGTAGCGCCATGGATATACAGACTAGCGTCCTCCGCCTACTACAACATCAGCCTTCTTACGAGTGATTTTTATGGATTGCTTTTCGGATTATTCCTCTTCGTAAGTGTATTCAAAGTTCTCGCACCCTCTGGCTCGTTTATCGTTCGATTTGTAGCACTACAAGCCATTCTGGCTGTATTTCCCGGCTTTCGCCGTGGTGGTCTTGGGTCTGGTTGTGTACTTCTGGCATGCAACACGTACGTCGTTTTATCTTACGCATAACACTGAATACTCACCCAACCTGTAGCTGAGGAACAAGGCAAGCTGAATCCCCAAGCTCCAGCATATGTACAGAAGCGCGGTCAAGAGGTAGAAGATATAGAGCCAGGGAGTCCGTCACAGTCCGAAGAGGACGTTAAGGATGCCACGCTCCTGGCATAGATTTTGGTTGTGACGGCCAGGCATGTATTGGGGGATATTTTGTTGGTTTTTATATGAGGCTGCATTATGCTTGAGGTGTACGATTCTGCGGTGTGGACTCTGGGAATGAATTAACTCTCAACGACTGCGCAGCGGCCTGTCGCCGCTCGGCTGCATCTGCTCCGGCTTATATAATCGCCTATGCCCTTTGCAACCGCGGCAGTAAGAATGCCGTGTGTACGCGTTTGCTCAATGCTCCAACGCCGAAGGTTGTCGTCATGAACTGCCGTGCATGGAATTTCCGAAGAACTGAGAGACAACGCGTCCCTTCGGCGACTCACAGATTATCGACAATGATATAAGTTCAAGTTGGGCTAAAGGCTCCTTATAGACTCACCTATGTACCCACACCAACAACAGCCTTTCAGTCCGCATCAGCACTCAGGCTGGCCTTATCCAATGTACCACTACCATCGTGGCCCTCGCCGTATCTTTTGGTTCTTCCTTGGAGGTCTTGCTGCCACGCTCTGGTTGAAGCACAAGGAAAAAGAGCGGTGCCTGACGGAGCGAACCGGGGCAGGGTGGTGGAATTCAAAGAAGTGGCATTCGGGGGAGGCAGAGGGCGAGCGATGGAGAGAAGAACGAGAAAAACTGGCCAAGATAAGCTCGCAAGCGACCGACACCGTATGCTCTTCTGTTCCTGTCTGTTCATTCGAATGCTGAATGATTTTTGCTCAGGCTGCTGACGTCTCAGAAGCAGCACTTGACACCATACTTTCCACTGTTGAAACACTCAAATTGGTGTGTAATTAGTGTTTTTATTTCTTACTTTCGTTTGGAGTGTAATTACTGACATGCATCATACAGAAACTTGCAGAGCATCGTAAGCTCCAACAGAAAGAGGATCATCCGGCAGATCCCTCCCATCGCGTATAATTCTTCTACTACCTATATTCAAGTTATTTCACATGTCGGTAGTCTTCGAGTGTAATCTGGTGCATTATTTAATTAATTGAACGACGTTGGCATAGCTTTCGCTTATGCGATGGGAATGTCATGTATACTATAAATAAAATACTAAAGATCTACTATTCTGAAGTTTGGATTTCTGCCGGAACTTCAATTAACGTTGGATATGAACTGAGTGCTTCCAGTCTCACCAAGGCTTGACGGATTTGGTCAAACACAGGAGTGCTGCGGGAGATACCTACTTATTATTTAGCTTTCATTAAGCACGCGTTTAGCACGTGATTTGTCGGCGGCGGTGCTGAAAGATCGGTAAAAATATTAGCACACGCAAAGAATAAAAAAGTCCATATAAATGGATTAACATTTACAAAAACTACGCTTGATCTCAACTCCTTCCCACCCAACCCGTTCCAGTCAACAGCCCAGAATGGTTACTCCCACACTAGCTTGCCGTCTGAGCTGACGGCTGCGGTCATACCGCCGCCGACAGTACGTCCAGGCACGTTCGTGCCTTTACGAGAGTACTGCTCCGCGATGCGACTGCGCTCCAGCTCACGTTTGTGCTTTGCAACGAGAGCCAGCCGCTCGGCCTCAGCCTCAGCTTTAGCACCCTTCGCAGCCTCCCGTTTCGCAACGTTCTGTCTTTGTTTCTTAGTCAGCGTCTCTGGGGCTTTAGGGTGCGGCGCTGGAGCGCCACCACTGGAGGAGGATTGGTTGTGCTCTTTGGAGGGGTAAGTAGGGGAGTCTGGGTTGGATCAAAATATAAGGCAACTTACTAGCTTTACCCCTACTTTTGACTACGCCCCAACCACCATCATCTTCTCCATCAGCATCGCCACCCCTGCCGTCCTCGACATCCTCATAATCTCCCCACGAGAATCCAGTAGCTGGCTTCTCATCGGTGGGCGGAGCCACTCGCATTACACGCGACAAATCAGGATAGTGGGATGTCTCCAACATGCTAAATAACAACGGTGCGGAGGATCAGAGACAAGTACGAGTATATCGTTCAGAACGCACTCGTCAACCGCGGTTTTGCGTCCCTTGGGGAGTACCTTCTCCGCGAGTGTTTTCTGAGAACGAGTCTTCTCTTCATTCTTCGGCTCCTCCACTGTTCCAGAAGACGAGCCATCTTCTTCTACGGATGTGGCTGTTGTAACACCAGCGTCACTGGTTGTCGGGTTTTGGGACGACTTCTTGCGAGGTTCGACGCGGGTCCAGGATTCTGTGTTCGATGGTTGGGGGCGCACGCGTTCCGCGGGCGGCGGTGATCCAGAATCAGTTGATGGGCGAGAAGGGCCTGCGATTGGAGTAGCACTTTCAGAGGCAGGACCAGACGCGATAGATGGCATGGCCTTCTTCCCTTTCCGCTTCTTCTCCTTCAAAGGCTTAGGCAGGTTTGAAACGAGTGCAGGAGCAACTGGCTCTGGAATTCCTCCTGGAATCGAGTGCTCAGATGATGATATTGGGGGTGCGGGCAACCCCTTGTCCGGCATTGCACCAGAAACATGGTGTGTACCATCACCATTGGGCTTTTTCTTCCCTCTCTTGGTTGTTGTCTTGTTTGGTGGGCCGCTAGACACGTGAGTGTTAACCTGATTGCGCCAGACAGTGGCGACGACAGCGAAGAGGATGGACACTGCTATCAGGTTTTGTACAGTAAGGAGACTTTGAGCAGAGCCCATGGCGTGTAACGCGGTAGAAAGCAACTGACTGTGCGTGAGATTTGGTTGTGTGGGAGCGGCCGCAACGGCATCTAAACGGTGCCTGGTCCCAATGCTGTAAATAATCCACGAGCGATATACGTGGTGGTCCACGATTTGCGACTGGACCTCATCACAAGTCTCACATGAGGACAAGGTGAGAATTCACCAGTCAAAAAAAAACTAAGCAGACTTTGACGTCTGTCGTAGCTGAGCGCACAGCGCTCAGGCAATTAAATCTTAGGTTACACATGGCAAAACGCTGTGTCTATCCTCCTAGTCAGAGGCCACTATTCTGTCCACACCTACATTTCTCGACACCACCGATCCCGACTCCGTCATGGAATCTACCTTCAGCAGTGCTCCCGGCCCCTCCCGTACTAGTAGCCCCCGCCCCGAACACGCCACCCTGCCCAACATCCATTCCTCCTTCAATAGCATCACCGCCGCAATCGTATCATCGATTGGAAGGGCAACTCGCTCGCCGACCTTGGCCACTTCCAGATGTTCGACGTCCTCAGCATCCGTCGAGACTCCGTAGTCCGCGAGTTCTACGTCTACCTCTTCACGGAGGCTATCATCTGCGTCATCGGGGAGAAAAAGCGCTACCTCGGCCGGTTCCTCTCCTCAGCCGACCCCTCCAGCGCGGGCGCCCTCCGCCTCAAGGGCCGCATCTACCTTCGCCACATCAAGCAAGTCACAGAGACCAACGTCGCCGGCGGGTTCGGCCTCACCATCGATATGCAGCACAAGTGCCTCGAGTCCTTCATCCTCATCTTCAAGGACCGCTCTAGTCTCGAGATCTGGCGCGCCCACATCTCCGACAGCAGGGATTGAGCCATTCCACGATGTCCTACATCTTCCACGGCTCCACAAAAGGCCCATAACGCCGCGGATTCATTGGCAATGAAAGGGGCATAGAGTCACCCCCTGTCGTCACGACGGTTTTGGGACATTATGGCGGCGACGCAGGACTTTAGACCCGAACCAGAGTATGGCCATGCCGACAGTCCAATATACGATGATTTGAAACGCGTAATGAGCCCATTGTATGTGTAAACAAGGTGCAAGCATGACAACAGCACCACCCCACAGGTAAATGACAAAGACACCGGAACGATCCTTTTCAACCAACAATGCAGCAACGCTGCATGAGACCTTGTATATCAGTCACGGGTACCCAAGATCATTATCATATCGACTTACAAAGTAAGAACGCCGACTAGCGCGGCGAACCGTTGGCCAAAGAAGGTTGCTATGGTCTTTTGGCCTGCCGCAATATCTGAGTTGACATCTACCACTGCACCTAAAGCATGTATACCAGCAGTGCACATTGATAGTATTACTCCTTTCTCGGGGACATTGGAGAATCTGCCATGGCCAAAACTGTAGCCTATAAGCCAAGCGAGAAAGACAATCATGCCGTTCGAGAATGAATCTACGATCGGGATCTCCTTGAGTCGTGACGGCGGAGCAGAATATTGCCATCCAAGCAGTACTAGAAGAGATGTTGCTACAGCATTTTGGTATCGCAATGTGGAAAGAGAGGTGAGCAAGATGAGCACTGTCGAAAAATATGCAGCCCGTCGGACAGAAGAGTGGTAAACCGGAGAAAGAATGCCACCTTCAAGCCCAGAAGCAATCTTGCGAGGGTTCTTGATGTCACTGTCGTGATCATAGACATCGTTGATCCCGAAGATGACTGAGAGCATTAACACTATTTGAATAGCCTTGACAAAAACGTAGAGCTCACTGGTGCAAAGGGGAAATGATAGAGAAAAAACATAGGTAGCTGCCATGCACAACGGAGCGATAGTCTTGGGCATCGACGAACGCGAATGAATGAAACCGATTCCAAAAAGAATAGGACCAAAGCACCAGCCAGGTGGACGACTTGCGAGAACTATAGCGATAAGTTCTTCGGAAAGGGAAGGAGACATGAATCGCGGACCCACGACGAACGCTGACTAATCGATGAGCGCGGATGGATTATCGAAAGCTACATCTACTTAATCATTTTACTAGATGAGTAACCCGTGCTTCGCATGGCACCCCGTTTGGACTTTGGTGGATTTTTGCATAGTGAAAATTATATTCTTACACAGCTACATGGCCTTGCTAAAGCTTGGCATTTTTTCTACATATCAAAAATTACATTATTTTCTGCACAATTACAGCTGATTCGGTTATGTAAGGCAGATGACTAAGATCCGTTGCATTTAGCTCTTGAACATTGCCGTCGCCATATCTTCACGACGATGGCGAGTAAACATATAAGACTTTGGATTAATTATGTACCTTAGTATAGCTAACTTATAATCTATATTTTGTGTCTTAAAGTCAATTATTCAGTATCCAAATATGTGCCATTGCATAAATTATCCCCAGCTCATTTCAAACCAGAATAGTCTATACATCTGTATTTACTACCTTATATACTGTACCCTAATAACTGCCAAAGGGATTGTGATTATCATCATCCCTTCATTAGTTCTTGTTCTCACTATTGTAAGGGGAACCCCTCATACTGCTCCTTTTTATTCTCCTTCTCCTATTCTCCTCTCTTATTCATGTTCACCCCTTCTATCCCCATTCTCCTCTCTTATTCATGTTCACCCCTTCTATCCCCATTTCCCTTCTATCTCTCTTTTCTCCTTCCTGTCCTTTCTATCTAATATTCCCATTTCCTTCCTCCCCTCCTCCTTCCTACTCACTTCTACAGCTGGCGCTTCTGTTCGCGATTTAAGCACCTGCTTACATGTGCAAGTTGGAATCTACCTGGGCTACATCACAGGTCACGTGACTTCCGTTTTAAGCGCCCAAAACGTTCAGTCTGTTCGGAGTCTTTCCTTAGTTAGTAGCCACCTCAGCAGTGGGAGTCCTTAGGCTTTTCTCTTTGGATTCCCATCTGCCAGGTATGTATCCTTGCCTGTAGCCTTCCTTGAGCTTATATACTTTGGATTCCCATCTGCCAGGCTCTAGTGTGATATTCCACTAGCCCCAGAGGTTGCCCTTATAGTAGAAAAGCCTCCAACTTACTGGACCGGTCACTGTCACCTTCGTCTCTGAATTGATATCTTCAGGTGCATAGCAGCTCAGGACCCCTCTGGTACATTCCCTAATACTCCATCCACTTCTACCATGTCTACACCCATACCAGAAGACCCGAATCCCTTTGATTTTCAAGCGGCTTACAATGAGCTGCATCAGCGTGTCGCGGTTTTAGAGGTTGCTTTGCGTGCTGAGAGAGAACAGAAGGAATCACTGGCACAACAGGTTCAACAGACAGATGTCCAGGTGCACACCTTGAACCATGATGTCGCTAGCCTTATGACTGCATCCCTTTCCCCCCCTACTACTCAAAAACGCGCCACTCCTGCCACTCCTGCTGACTTTAATGGTGACAGAGAAAAAGGACGAGCCTTCTTGAACTCTTGTAAACTCTATCTTGCCCTGTGCCCAACTCACTTCGCCAATGATCACACAAAGGTCCTCTGGGCCCTGTCATTCATGAAATCAGGTCGTGCTTCATCCTTTGCCACACACATCTTCGAAATGGAAACTAGAACTGGTCGCCCCACCCATTCTACCTGGGTCTCTTTCGAGAAGGCATTCAGGTTGACATTCTTCCTTCCCCATGAAGAAACTACTGCCCGGACCAAACTCGAGTCACGTCAATACTATCAGAATCGTTGTACCGTTGATGACTATATCAATGAGTTTGAAGAGTTGGTCAAGAAGTCTGGATACGGAGAACAGGCCTCCCTCGTCATGAAATTCCACCATGGTCTTGACCCTTCCATCCAGAGCCGGATTGCTAATATGGTTGAAGGATGCCCATCGGACAATGACCTTTCCGAATGGTTTTCAGTGGCTAGGACAATCTCACAAGCATGTGCTGCTAATGAAGCCTTTCAAAGCGCCTCATGCCCTACACCGAATACTTCTACCCATCCCTCTCCTGTCTCTGTTGGTGTCAACCACCGAAACCCACACCCACCTCACCAATCGGAATCAGCACCACAGCTTCAAGCAGTCCCACCTATTGCTACCATGGGTGCCCAACCAGTGGCAATGGAGGTAGATGCTGCTCGCCGTCGTCAACCCAGTTCCCTTGTCTGTCATAGGTGTGGAAAACCAGGCCACTTCGTTCGAGAATGTCCTCAGGCCTTTGATGTTCGGACCATGACTGCTGAAGAGAAGGACGAATGGATTGCCCACTTGCTGTCATCCACTGATCCTAGAGTTGCAAGCCCTATCAAGGAAGACAATCCAGAGCCTCAGGAAGGAGAAGAGGATTTTGTGTGTGCAGCAGGTGAATAGTGTGCCCCTGCTGCCAATTCCCAATCGTTTCGCTCCACTGCTGTATAATCAGGTAAACAATGAATACACAGATTCAGAACCTGATTCCTCAGCTACGGAGACCGAAATGCTAGACACACAACCCTTAACTCCTCCCCAGTCTCATACTCGTTTCCGTTGTAAAAAATGGGAACGAAACCTTCCTGCACAGTATGTTGTTGCTTCCACCCCAAGCCCAAACTCCCTCTCTCTCCCAGTCGAGGTTCAAACCACAGATACAGCAGAGATCAAGTCGGTTTGCGCTCTACTTGACTCCGGTGCCACTGGTTTGTTTATCAACTTGGGATTTGTTCAGGAAAACCGCCTCACTGCACGACCACTCTCTTGTCCTATTCCGGTGTACAATGTCAATGGCTCACCCAATGAATCTGGATCCATCACTGAAGTCGTTGATCTAATTCTGCGGTACAAAGACCATTCCGAGAGAGCTGCATTCGCTGTTACCCACCTAGGGCGTCAACATATGATCCTTGGCTACACCTGGCACCGGGACCACAACCCAGAAGTTGACTGGAAGTCTCAAGAAGTACGGATGATGCGCTGTCCTCCCCAGTGCCATACATGTCGCAACATCATTAAGGAAGAACATCAGAGAGCCCTACGACTACGCACCTGCCGTATTGGTCCTTGCCCCATTCTCATGCATGATTCAGATGGATCAACAGCCGAAGAAGAACACCTCCTGACTCAACAGTATTGGGATGATTCTGAAACGGCTGAAGGCTCATCTGATGAAGCTATAGAAGAGGGTGACCGCATCCTAGTCACTATGCTCCCTCCCCAAGCTGAGTTCATTTGTGCTTCATCAACAACATCCCAATGCCTTGCAGAAGCTGCCTGGCACAATTCCCAACCTTCAGACATTCTTCCAGACTACCTGTCCGACTATGAAGATGTCTTTGCAAAAGATTCATTTGACAAGCTTCCAGGATGCAAACCATGGGATCATGCCATCGAGTTAGAACCCAGAGCTAACCCCGGAGCCTCACCCAAGGTGTACCCCCTCTCTCCAGGAGAACAGGCTAAAATGGACAAATTCCTTGAGGAGATTTTTGAGCACAGGACGCATCCGACCGTCAAAGTCACCAATGGCCTCACCAGTGTTCTTTGTCAAAAAGAAAGATGGTGCCCTACGGTTTGTCCAGGACTATTGGGTGCTGAATGCAATGACAATCAAGAATCGCTACCCTCTTCCCTTGATTTCTGACCTTGTCAACAGCCTACGAGGGGCCCACTACTTTACTAAGCTTGACGTTCATTGGGGCTTCAACAATGTCAGAATCAAAGAGGGTGATGAGTGGAAAGCGGCATTCAGAACAAATCAGGGACTGTTTGAACCTCTAGTGATGTTCTTTGGCCTCACTAACAGCCCTGCCACTTTCCAGACTATGATGAATGACATCTTCCATGACCTCATTGCTGAAGGTGTCGTGTGCATTTATCTGGATGACATTCTGATCTTTTCAGAAGATCTAGAGAGTCACCATGAAGCCGTACAGAAAGTGGTACAGCGTCTCAGAGAGCACAAGCTTTATTTGCGTCCTGACAAGTGCGACTTTGACAAGACCAAGATTGAATACCTAGGTCTCATCATCTCTCATGGGAAGGCTGAAATGGATCCTGTCAAGGTTGCTGGTGTCGCTGAGTGGCCAACACCTAACAACAAGAAGGAGGTACAATCGTTCCTTGGTTTTGCCAACTTCTACCGTTGATTTATTGAGAAATTCTCACACCATGCACATCCAATGTTTGACCTGCTTCGCAAAGACACTCCTTGGACATGGGAACCTTCACAGCAGGCTGCCTTCGACACTATAAAGAAATTGGTAACATCTGCACCCATCCTTGCATTCCCAGATGACGACCTCCCATATCGTGTCAAAGCAGATAGCTCCGATTTTGCAACTGGTGCTGTTCTTTCCCAACAGTCCAAGGTTGATAACAAGTGGCACCCCATAGCCTTCTTCTCCAAGAGTCTCAGTCTGGTTGAGCGCAACTATGAGATCCATGACAAGGAAATGCTCGCCATCATGCATGCCCTCAAAGAATGGCAACACTTCCTTGAGGGGGTGAGGCATCATATTGAGATCTGGACAGACCACAAAAATCTCGAATATTTCCACACAGCCAAAAAGCTCAACTGTCGCCAAGCACGCTGGTCTCTTTATCTGTCTCGGTTTGACTTCAACCTGTACCATTGTCCTGGCAAGACAATGGGCAAGTCAGATGCACTCTCACGCCGACCCGATCATGGCACTGGCTTGAATGACAATGATAATTTGGTACTTCTCCAACCAGAACTCTTTGTCATCCATGCACTGGAAGGACTAGAGTTTACAGGAGAAGAACGCAACATCCTAAGGGACATTCGTAAGGGCACCAAGGAGGGAGAGCTGGAGGAGTCGGTTGCACGTGCTGCCAAGGAACTTCGCAAGACTACTGGGAAGTCTGTGAAGTCATCAGAATGGGGTGAGAGGGATGGTACACTTCTGTTCTGTGGAAAGGTATATGTCCCCGATCAGCATGACTTACGATGTCGAATTGTCTCCCAACATCATGATGACAAGCATGATACTCAACAGCGCCTACTACACTACAAAAGATGCTCACTGCACACGCACCAATCTTCATCAGCTTTGCAAGACCATCATCTGCTGTGCTACCTCCAGTCTGCCAGATACATCATCTCTACACTCGTTCCATCTTCATCAATTCTATTTTCGATATGCCATCCAGCATTGCCGCCACCACATCCCATGATTCATTTCAGATGACTGCCAAGCCAGACATACACGTTGGACCACGCATCGAACTTCCTAGTTGATGTTCTCCCCTTGATGTTCATTTGTCCAGTCCTCCTCCACAGGTCGCACATCGTCAGTACTATCCTCTATATGTCGAATCTCCTGAAGGCCCATACCGAACATTCCCATCCTATCCTCCTTATCGCATTCACGATTGCATTTGGGTATTTGACTCTGTTTCCATGCTCCCTTCCACGTCATTGGCTTCGACCCAAACTATGAACCAGTGAATGGTTGGCATCGTATCGTACTCAGGAACAGAGATTTGCTATGGTTATGTGCCTAAGGACTTCATCAAGCAGGACTCGTCTTCGTTCCCTCTCTGGAGGAAATTCGTATCCAAGTGTCATGATTGGTTCAAATGTTTCTGAGTTGTCATCAAGTCACATGACTCACTTACTCATCTTCAGAGATATCTGAAAAGCAACTGGAATCCTATTGGACAGCTATGACTCATTTTCATCACCTGACTCACTCGCTTCTTTCTTGTACTTCTATTTCCAATTGTTCCACATGGTCTATTGTCTGTGACTCACTTCTATTCTATTTCTGGCTTCTATTTCAAATTCGCTGCCACATTTCCCTTCATTTCTTTGACCACCTGACTCATTTCTCCATTCCATTACAAACCACCTTCCTATTTTGGTTTTCTGCCTCTTGCTGTTAGTCATTTCTCCTGTCTGCTGTCAATGACATCGTTGTATGGCATACTTGCATCGTTTGTTGTTCTGCTCATGTATATAAGGCCTGTTTTGCCTTAGTGTACCCCAATTCACCCCTTTCAGTTGGATTCACTTGTCTAAGTCTAAGTCTTCTAAGTCTACTACTACTACTACTACGTCTACATCAAGGCCAGCTTTGTCAATCACGTGACATTTGCTGTTGTATCTCATCTACGCTTACATCAGTGTATTACGTCATCATCTTCATCACTGCTACGTCATCATCTTCGTCTTTGTTCTACCTTTGTTGCTGCTGATAGTGAAGCGCACTGAGCTGAACACCAGTGTAAGTAGCCGTGCAACGATGACACCGCTACCCACTGTCTTTTGGATCCATTTCCGAAAGTAAACTGACAACGACACTCATATTGCTGGCCATGCTGGACGTTGGAAGTCCTTGGAACTTGTCTCTCGGAACTATTGGTGGCCTCACATGTCTCGCTACATTGGTAGCTACACAAAGGCATGTGACCTATGCCTACACACCAAGGCTCAATGTTGGTTGCCTGTTGGAGAACTGCACCCTCTGGAGATTCCTGAGCAGCGCTGGGAGACGGTCAGTGTCGACTTCATTGTAGAACTCCCCAACTCGCATGGGTATGATGCAGTGATGGTCGTCGTGGATTCCTTATCCAAACGTTCTCACTTCATCCCCACCTTGACCACAATTACAGCATTGGGAGCCTCTCATCTCTTTAGGGATCATGTTTGGAGACACCATGGCCTACCCCTCCACGTGGTTTCAGACCGAGGTACACAGTTTGTCAGTGAGTTCACTCGAGAGCTATACAGACTTCTGGGTATTGAGGTGGCTCCACTGCATACCACCTGCAGACTGATGGACAGACAGAACGTGTCAACCAAGAGCTAGAGCAGTATCTCCATCTATTTGTGAACAAGCGACAGGACAACTGGGATGACCTCCTGCCCCTTGCAGAGTTCCAGTACAACAACCATGTCCATTCATCCACAAAAGAGACTCCTTTCATGCTCGACTCTGGTCGCCACCCATGGATGGGCTTCGAACCTCACCAACAGCCATCTAGGAGAGAAGCTGTGAATGAGTTCAAACAATGAATGGCTGATTCCCTATCTGAAGCCCGAGCCGCCCTTGTAAAGGCAAAAGAGGATATGGCTCGATACTACAATCGTCGTCGTGAGCCAGCCCCTACCTTTGTTCCTGGTGACAAAGTCTTCCTAGATGCAAGTGACATTAGCACTACTCACCCCTCTAAGAAATTGTCACATCGGAACCTAGGCCCCTTCCTAGTGGAACACAAGGTTGGATCCAATGCTTACCGTCTCCGACTCCCCAAGTCTATGAGTCCCCTCCACCCTGTCTTCCCGGTGGTGAAGCTCCTCCCCTGCCCCCCTGACCCCATCCCTGGTCGGAAAGCTCAACCCCCACCTCCCCCAGTCCTTGTAGGGGAAGATGAGCACTACGAGATTGAACAGATCTTGGACAGTCAATTCCGCCATAGAAAGCTCAAATACAAGGTCAGATGGAAGGGGTATGGATATGAGCATGATGAATGGATCCCCAAGGCAGATTTAGCAGCCCCAGACCTCATTGCTGACTTCCACCTCCTCCATCCCGGTGCCCCTCGTCGCATTCGTGCCACAAATTTTGACACCTTCCGTCAAAAGGCACTTGTACCCCCAGTAGGTATCAGTGTGTTGGGACGTCACACTCTAAAAGGGGGGTGATGTAAGGGGAACCCCTCATACTGCTCCTTTTTATTCTCCTTCTCCTATTCTCCTCTCTTATTCATGTTTGCCCCTTCTATCCCCATTTCCCTTTTATCTCTCTTTTCTCCTTCCTGTCGTTTCTATCTACTATTCCCATTTCCTTCCTCCCCTCCTCCTTCCTACTCACTTCTACAGCTGGCGCTTCTGTTCGCGATTTAAGCGCCCGCTTATGTGTGCAAGTTGGAATCTACCTGGGCTACGTCACAGGTCACGTGACTTCTGTTTTAAGCACCCAAAAACATTCAGTCTGTTCGGAGTCTTTCCTTAGTTAGTAGCTGCCTCGGCAGTGGGAGTCCTTAGGCTTTTCTCTTTGGATTCCTATCTGCCAGGTATGTATCCTTGCCTGTAGCCTTCCTTGAGCTTATATACTTTGGATTCCCATCTGCCAGGATCTAGTGTGATATTCCACTAGCCCCAGAGGTTGCCCTTATAACTATATGCTGGCTCTGACAGCTGGTTTTCTCCTTGTATGAGCATTTACAGCAGCTGTAAGTTAAATGGATTGTTAATATAGAGTATAATTACATTATCGGAGTATTTCAAAGTGATCTAATAAGTGTGTGGCCGATGGCGGCACCTACACACGTTTGGTGACAATTGCGACACTCTGTCACAGCACATGGCATCGTCAAAAAAGAAAACTAAAGTCTCTCGAAAGCAGCATGACACACCTGATCCAGGCCTAGTTCTGGATGGGCCATGAAAACGCAAGCCCAGCGAGCGTGCCACTTTCATTAATAATGCTCAGACTACCGCTGGCGCTCTCACATCCCCTCCTCTTGTGCCAACCTTGCTAAAAGATCCAGACTTAGAGTTCATTTATGAGACTGACTCTGGTGCTGCAAACCCCAAGGAGGACTTTATTAGGAGTAAAACCAGTAGTTCCACTACAAGCGCCCACATCACCAGTCCGGATCACGACCACACCATCGATATACCCACAGCCTGCATACCTGCTCACCCCAAGAAGCTGGCATCGAAGAAGAGAGTTGTTGACATAGAAAAGGAGACTCAAACCCAGGAATTACTCCAAAGTATGTTCAATAATCTCCCAACTTCTTCGCACTAACAAGCCCTCATTAGACATACACTTTCGTGTACCTTTCAAGACTGCGGGTTCACAAGACGCCATTAACTTTATTAAGGTTCCCATCCATGAGACAGAGCAGCAAGTTCAACAAGCAATCTACGTTGCAATCAGCTGTGAAGCGCTCAGTGCTGATTCACTTCCAGAACTAATGTGCAAGCTTTCCAAAGACGTAAAGGCACATAAATTTGTTCTCAATGGCAACGGTTGGAGTCATCTCAAGGAAGACTGGGTACTTGAGGTTGCAAAGAAAGGTGCCGCATCTCTTGCAGACATCATGCTCAGTGCAGATGTAAGTCAAATCAAATTTTTTTTTTCAAATCTCTACTTTATTAGATATTCACCCAACCACCCTCTAGTTTCTCAAGGACCTAGGGCTCCTCAAAAAGATAAAAAAAGCAAAAATAGTGGCATCGGGAAAGGGTGGGAAAAAGAATGGTGGTAGGGCCGTGCCACTGAAGCTGTGCTTCGAGTCTGACAAAGAGGTGGAATATAACGGTAGTGAAGTTATGCCTGAATATTTTCCATATGATCCAGCTTGCGGAAAGATTCTGGACGACATCAAAGCATATCTCATGACATGTCCACAATGCTCAAAAAAGGACAGACTCTGTCTCATAGACAAGCATGGTAACCACTGTCTCGTGTCTTCTGAGATGCTGAACGCCTGGGTCTCGGCTGTGGTGAGTTGATGACTTTACTGTTTAGTCACGTATTGACAGTTTGCAACTATTACAGCGTGCTGACACTCCAAACATGACAATAAAATGCCCACCTCAAAGCCTTTCCTTCATGGATTTCCATCATAGCATCAATGGTGGTCCCAAGATCATTGCACCGACACGTAAGGGTCGCCGTGAGGTCGTACCGGCCCCTGAAGTCCAAGCTCTGGGACCACAGATCATCTACCTACCTGCTCCACCTCCTTCTCACCCTCGGAAGAGACATTCCCGGTATTCACCCTCATCTTTGCCTGATGACCATCACCACAAGGGAAGAAAGCACTCCTCTTCTTCCCCAGCTCCTACCGGAGTTGAGGAACTGGTCTACCCTTCTGTTGCCAATTTTTCGAAACATAAACCTCCGGTCTTCTTTTCAGGGTCAGAGTGTACAACCTGGAGTCTGGATGACTGGTAGTGTTGTAAAGACATTACTTCTATTCCACACTAGTGTTTCGTAGGACTCTCAGTTCGGTTCTAGTATCGTACTCTCAGTAAAATACATGACTCCTTGTTTGTTACACTTCTTTCGTCAAGTTTTGGTACGTTAATGACCCCTATAGTCACGTTTTGTCAAAACGTATAAAAAGTACCTAAGTGGTGTTAATTTTTGTTGATAATTTTATCGGTAGTAGACAGTATAGGGGATAAAGAAACAAGGGAACTATGAAGAAGTATTGTAACTAGGACCAGTTCTTGGCACGTGTACAGAAACGAACCAACTATACTGTTTGTCTCAGGAAGTACAATCTTAGGACTGACCACGGACAAGACCTGTTTCACGAAGGTAAGGAACGTTCTGATATTGATGGCTGGGTCTTCTTTACTTGAAACACAACGTATCTACTGTCAAAAGTCAAACTGGACGAAAAAGTTACTGATAATTGTTCAGTTTCCCAGTTAGAGACCCTTGGTAACCTTCTGAACGACACAAACAGCACCAGTCAAACTACAACGTCAGAGAACCCCTTGGTTGACCTCGTGTCAGTTTACGTAATAGTTACTTTCACGACACTGTTTTTTGTTATTTCTATAAGACGAAGTAGGTAGAACTCATTCACAAAGTCAGACCTAGTCTCTACTTCCGTAATGAATGTGAGACTATCTGACAACACAAACCTTTTACATCTTTTACATCGGTACACTTTAAATTAAAATTTATACATATATTTTAAAATACAGTAAGACATAACTTTTGGTGGTTTCGGACTCACCCCACGGCACGTCTCGTGCCCAATGGGAAGATCAGATATATAGTTTCAAAGGAACCACCACCACCCACAAAAATCCGCGGGTTTTAACCAGTCGAACCTCAAACTTACGAGGACTCCGGGTCTCGTCGGGGTTATTTTGATCCTTTCTTTTAGTCCTTTTTTATATCCTTTTTAGTCCCTTCGGTGGACCTGGACCGACATGGAATGGACTCGAATGGGGTCCTTTTATTGTGACTAGGGTACCGTCACAGAAGGGTCCGTTCCAATTCCAATCCCAAACCCCAAGACTCCGTCGGACCTAACAGTTTTATTTATTTTACTCTTAGACTTACTTAGTTTGTTATTAGACACAGACTTAATCACTTAAATTTATACTTAGGGTGTTCGACTTAGGTTTAATTTGTTAGGGTTATGTTAAGACTTACCGGTTAGACTAAGACTTGACCGGTCTGACAGGTTGAAGTTTTGATTAAGACTAACCGTGTTTAGGTTAGGACCTACTCTAATTAGGTTTAGACTTGACCGATTAGACTAGTTGGTCGGTCAGACTGAGACTTGGGTGACCTCGGTTAGACTAAGGTGTATACTGTTATGTAAAAGTTTGGTCAGTTAACTAATTGAGATTTGACTGGTTAGGTTACGACTAGGTAGACCAAGGTAAGTTTTGACCAGTTTGACTAAGTTAAGTCTAGGTTGAAGTTTGACCGGATTACTAGGTTAATATTTAGTCTGTTAAATTTTGGTTGGTTTGACTGAGGTTTGACCGAAGGTCGGTTTGACTAAGACTTGACCCGTTAGACTGAACCTAATAGACTAAAAGATGTAGGTTTAGTCTTTTAGTCCGAGACTGGGTCTGTTAGGTTGAGACTTGACCGGTCTAATATGTTGAACCTTAACTTTTTAGACACAGGTTTAGTCTTTAGTCTGAGACTTTACAATGAGATATAATCGTGACTACACCGTATTCACATCCCCCTACACATATTCCCACTACGTTCTACGGAGATTCTCAGATTAGGATTCAGATATGGTTCCATCGCTTACATGTACTCGATAGATGATATATATACGTCCGTTAACCGTGATTATTCTATTGTCAGGAAGATACAGTGACGTCACGATAGATGGATGGTTAACTTGACTGTGTTATCGATTCACACTGAGTGTACCTTCTATTGACCGACACGATGTAGTCTCTTCACATTTCTCTCCTGTCACCCTTCACAGTACAACACGTGAGGAAACCTCAGGTAGTACTGTATGTCATCTCGTACCCATAGTCGTATACCGATTATATATAGGTCGTGAATAAATTCACGATCCAGTATTAGACTGGGTTCCAAAGAGTGTTGGGTCCATACCTATAGAAATGGCTACCCAGATTGGATAACTCTATAATTACACCCTCTTGTTGTAGTAAACTCCGTCTCGAAAGGTCACGTTGACCGGTTAGGTTTACACTTAGCCTTTTAGGTACAGGTTGAGACTGTTAGGTTCAGTTTAGTCTGTTAGGTTAAGATTTAACCTCTAGTGTATAAGTTTAGTCTAAGTTTGTTAGACTGAGGTTTAACTTGTCAGACTAAGACTTGGTCTGTTAAGTTTAGGTTAAACTTGTTAGGTTGAGTTTTAGTCTGACAGACTTAGGATGTTAGGTTCAGAATTAGACTGTTAGGTTCCGTGACAACCTTGTCTGGACGTTCAGGGAGGGATACAAACTAGTAACACTTAAGATACAGTGTCCCGAGTATCCCTTCGTTACCCTAGTCTTATTTTGGTGGAGAGTTACTTCTAATCACTAGCCGTGTCCATTGGTGTCCAAGATTTTGGAGCTGGACATGGGTTGGGTACTCGACTGGACATGGACGACGGACCCATACCCAAAACGGTCCATACGGTATCCATGTGGAGTCCATACCCGGTCGTTAGAGACGGTCGGAAGTAGTGGGTGTGTGGAGAGGTGGTTGGAGGGGTGGAGGGTGGTGGCGGTCGTAGGTGTGTCGGGGGTAGGTGCACGTACGGTAGGGGTAGGTGTCGGGGATAGGTACGTGTGGGGTGGTGGTGTGGTACGGTGGGTGTGGGGATAGTACGTGGGGTGTGGGAGATAGTACGGTGGGGACGGTGGTACGGGGATGGTGGTGGGGTGACGGGGACGGGTGGCGGAAAGAAAGGTGTCCTGGGGGTGGTGGGAGAAACGGTGGTGTACGTGTGGGAAACAACGGTGTTGTGGGGGGGTGACTCGGGTGTGTATGTACACGCACTCGTGTCACTGTAGGGTGGGTTTGGACACTCATGGGTATGGACATTGAGAGTGTCCAATACACATGGGTACGTCTAGTGATTACTTCTACGACATTACTTTTTATAACATATATTTCTACAAGACGAAGTAGGTAGACCGAACTATACTATGCCGTGGTACCGACTGAGAGGCTGTCTTACAACCAAAGTCTATTACATCTTGTTTTGGTTCACAATCACTCCGGTATATCTTACACTAAAATGTCGACTAAACCAATACATTCCGTCTACTGATTCTAGACAGCGTAAATCGAGAACTTGTAGCGGCAGCGGTATAGAAGTGCTGCTGCCGTTCAATTGTATATTCTGAAACCTAATTAATACATGGAATCATATCGATTGAATATTAGATATAAAACACAGAATTTCAGTTAATAAGTCATAGGTTTATACACGGTAACGTATTTAATAGGGGTCGAGTAAAGTTTGGTCTTATCAGATATTTAGACATAAATGATGGAATATATGACATGGGATTATTGACGGTTTCCCTAACACTAATAGTAGTAGGGAAGTAATCAAGAACAAGAGTGATATACGACCGAGACTGTCGACCAAAAGAGGAACATACTCGTAAATGTCGTCGACATCCAATTTACCTAACAATTATATCTCATATTAATGTAATAACCTCATAAATTTTCGCTAGATTATTCACACACCGGCTGCCGCGTGGATGTGTGTAAACCACTGTTAACGCTGTGAGACAGTGTCGTGCACTGTCGCAAGAAGGAGAGGTCCTGGGGGGTTGTGTAGGAAACCTACGGTGCTCGGTAAGCAGGAGTAGAGGCGACAGCATTATGTATAAGGTTACTAGATACCCTCGCACATTAGATGGTCACTATGTGGGAGTTCAGTTTTCAGTGACTATAGCCAGTGTCGAACTTATACAGTTTTGCCCATCAGCTCGCACAGGAGTTTGTCACCTTTCTTTGACCTCTCCAACAAACACTACCGAGTCCCTTTGGTGCCTTCTCTTCATCTCACTACCTACGTCTCCTCAATCTCCGCTCATACTTAACGGTGTCATCAGATCAGTCCATGACTTGCAGAATGTCAAAGATGACAGCGAACACCTTGCCTCGGACCTATAGATGAACCTGCTTTACGTCCGAGTCGACGACGTCGTTGTACCGCATTAACACCCATATAGTTGTTATACCCTACGTGACTGACTCGAACCCGAGAGCGTGTTTTTCCACTCACCACGTAGGCTTCTTATGATAGATGATTGACAATAAAATCGAGAGGTTCCGACGTCGACTCGCCTGACCACGTAGAGTGTGCAAAAGTCAAAGTTTAACCGCGGTTTGGGGTTTTGCAGAACAAAAATATCTACTTTCGGCGTAACTGACAGTATACTGTATAACCGAGAAACCTACCCGTGGGTTTCCAGTTGCACGGTTCCAGTTGCGATCCAAACATGCACCCTGTCCCACTCACAGAGATACGTGAGAAACTACAATCCATTGAAAAAACCATCCATGAGCGATGAAGGTCGCGAAAGATTCCTTCCGTAGTATAAAAGACTATATGCACTCCCATGAATGTTACCTCGACGCAAACAGTTGATACAGCTTAGAGAATGGGGGTATACTTGGGACCGGCCGCGGTGTGTCACAGGAACAGTACCTGTTAACACGGTAGGTAGTAGTACTACTACAATACGGATATACACATCGGGCCACTCAAAGAACCGATAAATTGGAGTTCGTCATGATTTAACGGATGTAGTCTCCTCAGGCATATATAATGAATGGTGGGATGAGGGGGCTGATGTTGGGCTAGCTTCTTCGAAAAAGGATGTAGTTTAGACACGAAGTAGCATTGCGATGTAAGGCAAGTCGGCAACTGGTATTTTTACATGTATCGCATGTAAAAAAAAACGTACTGTACGAACGTAGTTATTGGGCCTCTTCCGAGTCCCCACCACAAGTGAGTCCAATATAAACAGGGGTCCATGGCTAATCAACATTTTACATGTCGCGTACATAAATGGACAAAGAGTTCTATTACATGGTGAAATAATCGAAGGCTTCGAACATTTATTTTTACATGGCGAAATAATCGAAAGTTTCGAACATTTATCTTTACATGGTGAAATAATCGAAGGTTTCGAACATTTGTTTTTACACCACTATAACACGTATCAATAAGATCTCAAGTTGTATTTTGGCCTTTGGAAGGGGTCGGGTTCAATCAACACAGATGACGCAAAAGGAAGTACCCGGGGCAACGAAGCCGGAGTCGAGTAGGTAGCTGTACAGCTCGGTGAATGTTTCTTTACACTGAAGCCGGTACAACTTTAACTTCGGTCGACAGGGTATGAACAACGCACCCTAGGGACGTTCTAGTAGTTACAAGTATATGTTTTTCGAAACACGTGGTTTAAACAGAGCCTAACTTTTCTTTAGTGTGAAGAGACGCGGTCCGAAGTAGAGGTCGCATCTCTCGGTTG
>MU134349.1:312841-355962 GCA_015039355.1 Ramaria rubella
GTGGAACATCACCCTGGATTGTCCCTACAAACATATTATCTGCATTCCAGCGGATTGCTGAGAAACATAGGTTAACATTAATGCATTGTCAGAGGGTAACAATTGAAACAGACATGGCAAATCAAAGTTGTAAAATCTTGTGCGTTCCTGAAAGATTTTCCAAAAATATTGACCCTGATGACAGAGACATAACTCGTCAACGAGATCTTGTTCATTTTCAGCTTCCGACAGGTCCAACTCAGGGTTCCCACCACTGATTGAGTGGAAGATAGCATAGTCTTGGTTTCCAACACAACCCTAGTAAAATATCAATGAAAATGATTTCTCTGAGTGTACGTGAATAGTAATCACCTTAAAACCATATTTTAAAGAGCCTTTACCCAGAAATCCACCCTGCATCCCAAGCCCTGCATTTCTATATTGTGCCCAGGTGCTCACAATGTGAAGATCTTCAACAAAGGTATCTGTACTCAGTTCTACAGAACCTGCTTCTGTTGTAAATGCAGTAGTATGGAACATTTTATATCTATCATATCGCAAAGTTGGAGGCCGAAATCTTGCAGACTGAAAAGCACTTGCGTAAACTTGCTGTTTCTTTGAAACCAGGTTAATGTCTGTTAAGGCTATTAACACAAGTAGAAATATAATTATAGAAAAACACACCATCTGTGCGCTTTCGCTTTATTCCTTGAATAGACTCCCTATTGCTGGCAGTCAGTCTGCGTAAGGATGTCTGGGCCACTTGGTTCTAGACTGTGCTCAGATGTGTGCCAATTTTCCTGGCATTATATTCTGATTGCACCAAAGCTGGGGGGGTCACACGTTTTGTGGCCAGGGTCACCTAGTAACATTTTAATTCCACTGTACATTGCAATAAGTACAATATAAATACCTTTGAAGTCTCAATGTCCTATTGCTGCAAGTCATGTGCATGTGATTGTGAGTTCGCACTAGTTTTGCCGTTCTCATCGGAGTCAGAATTTTCCTGATAGATATTCAGTAATGAATTTGTCATACCATTACGCATACATACCGAATCATCTGGAGTCCAGACTGTGAGGCGTAGTGAGAGCAAACCCTGTCTGTTATCCTTGTTCGTGAGGATACCATCTGTGTTAAACCCATCCCTAAGTTGACCGATTGATAGGTTCTTCGACATGATTTGACTCTCATCAATTATAGTATTTGCCTGGTTTGCTCTAACTAAAGAAAACTCGACTCTACCGCTATGTTATCAATAGGCATGTTACCCCACTCCACCAATAAATAAATGATCAGACTCACCATTCAAAAACTGGAGGGGGGCCTAATTTTTTCACAGGGGATCGAGTATATTGAGTATACATTTGCGCAAGAAGAATGTCCAGGACCGAATCAGCATCCTCCGTTTCCTTGAAACACATGATTATTGAGCCCATTTGGACCTGACTCGCATCAGTATCCCCGAGATAGAAGAGAAAAATGCATCTGACACACCTTCTGAGCAGCACCACCTACTGGGTATGCATACAAGGTGACTTCGACATTGATATTGCCTGTAACTTTACTCTGCTTCCACGCTTCATGTCGTTTCGCATTCAAAACTTTTGCTTTAATCAGGTTGGCATTCTGGGCACGCTTGGGAGGCTTGTTGAGCCTGTGTTCTGATGCCCGAGCCTGGTGATCAGAGGTGCGTGACTGAATTTGTTCGACATCTAGCCGTTACGAAAAGAACCATAAAGTAAGGATTAATGAGAGATTAATGAGAAGAGGAAAATACGGAAGAAACCATACCATTAGTGGGACTGGGTTGTCTTCCTGAGCAACCAGCTGCGACACACGCACCGCAGTATCGGTGCTGAAGAAAACGGGCAGAGATACCACACCCACGACACTGCAGTATATTCTACAAAAAATGCATTAGAAACCTGTCAAACTTAGAAGAATGAAAGGCATGCATCTATTTCAGCATGTTCAACTTCTGACACAGCGTTACTCTTCTTCCTGCAGCGCGCGCAATTTTCACCTTGCGCAAGGTGAGGGAACTCTTCCGAGCAGTCAAGGCAAAGCATCTTGATTTTAGAACAAGCTGCAGGCTGCCTTTTATTGTCTTCTGACCTGTGACGTCTCATTGTGAAAAGAAACCTGGACTAAGCGATTCCTATATTGCATGAAGCGGTAGTACAAAGAAAGTGACTGAGCGAGAGAGGCGTACCCTTGAAAGAGCAGCACCGTTTCATCCAGATCTCAGATGTGACAAGTTCGTTCGAGTACCACCATCCCTCCATCCATCGAGCGGTGTTGTTGTTATATAGCATGAGGCCCAACTCGTCAGTTTGCTATAGCATAGCTAGCGTGAGGTCTTGGTCAAAGGCCAGATCTGACATTCCACGCACCTATGAGTAGAACGTCTGCACTCAGAGTTGGCATACCTAACTTGGCGTAATTCGAACGAGGTGTGCCATGAAACATCTGAATCGGCATCGGTAACTGAAGACTTGATGAGCCGCCTGAGAATTGAGTATATATCACAACGGTGTTCGATCTCTAGAGAATGTAGCTGTAGAAAGCCATATAATGTTCATGGTTGATAACGTTGACAGTTACGTGCTACTGATACCGTGACCGTCATGTACATCGTCACGCGATGCCATATACTATTATACATATTGCTGGTGCCTCGAGCGCCAATCCGGTCCGTATATCCCTTACGATTTAGGATTTGGGATTTGAGTTTCGAAATTCGAATAACCTGTTGATGCTGCTCGGCCACCGTAAGGAGTCATAATAAGGAGGCGCTCGTTTGCTCTTCATGATGATTACCACTTCACCTCTATTGTCAAATTCAAACTCCGACCTGTCCATTGACCATGACGGTTGCATCTCATGTTCTTGCTTTTTGCGACACCGTCGACCTTGGTAAGGTTGGTAGGTTGGGTGTGGAGCAAGCAATTTATAAGGTCGCGACCTCAACTTTTCTGAAATCTTTGATCGAGCATGCCATTGCGCAAGAAGACATGGCGCAAGAGCTCTTGACTGAGATGCAAAAGTGTCCGATACCCGATGTCGTCGGTCTTGGTTCGTTTCTTATTCGTAATGGTTTCGCGTTGTATTAATTATAACACGCTTCTTATGTCAAGCCTTCGCTCTGAAGTCTGGAACTTGCAACCACGATCCTCAGACATGGGCGAATCAAATCAAAGCATGCTGTCCGAGGCCAACCGAAGATCTGAAAGAGCTTGTAGTGCTAGCAAGTCATTATCTCACGCATCTCGCAATTGCTTGTGATTATATACCCAACCCTGTTACAATGAACAACGCTGATTACTCTTCTCAGTGAGGAACCCAGGGGGAACTAAGACACCTCAAGAATCCACACATCTCACTCCGAACCCAATTCGGGAGACACAGATCGCTGAGCTTCTAGGCAATGCGACAGTTAAGAGAAGCCAGCAAGCGCTTAAAGAATTAGTGAGTCCACAAGGACGGTGTCTCGGTTTTTTGTTTGAACTTAAACGCCAATGAAGGTGATGGCCCGTGATGGCTACAATTGTCCCATGACCGACTTCTCGTTCAATGACCCTACGGTTTACGTTGTGCCGCGTTGTTCACATATTCTTCCTTTTTCCTTGCATGAACAAGTGTGCCGTCCTCGTCACCCATACCACTGAGACACGTTTACATATGTCATCAGACGCAAACACATATCGCCATCGAGGCTTTCACCGGAAAGAGGATCACTTCAGAAGACATACAAACAAACATAAACCATCCCAGAAACGCTCTAAATTTAGAGAACAACGTACATGATTTCTATGACAGTAAAATGGCTTGGGGAATCGAGGCAATCCGACAACCGAATGGCAGAGTGAGTAATCCTCCAGTCAATCGTCGTTGATATACAGCGCACTAATTGATAAAGCAGTACAAGTATATCTACAGGCAAGTGCGTGAGATGAAGCCGCCGACTATGAAGAGATCGGACGGTGACGAGATACAATTTGGAAAAGGGAGTTTATCACAGAAGATAGATCTTCCGAGTCCCACCTTTTGCAACTTACGACTGGCTGTTGCGCGAGTGCTGCACGCCAGCGGAGCAGCTGAAGTCATTGACAAGTTTGAGGATGCCTCCGAGACAACCAAATGCGGCCTACCAATTTACTTTGGCAGTCCGCACGTCTCCGATGATGTTTTGATAGAAAGAGTGCATCTTATGGCATTTTCATAGACTATAGCTTCGACAACAGTAGAAAGCAACATGAGAAATAGACAGTGCCTCCAGCAAATGCGGATAACACTTGTCCTGTGACATAAGATAACTGGTGGTCTCATATTTTATCGTAAGACTCTGAATCGGCCTTGGTTGTTCCTAAAGGCAAGTATTCGACGACATCACGAGAGTCACCATACTCGTGGCCACTCGTGATGTCCCCGTGCGATGCGATCCCTTCCAAAATTTTATACTCCTCATAGTGTCCATCTATCTGGTGGGCGAGCAACTCCGAATGAGATTCTGGCCAAAATCAAAGTTGGCGCAATTCCCTAATGGAAACGATGTCAAAGGAGCAACGACGATGATACATCACGAAAAAGAACCGTCCCCTGAGCTACCACATCTTGAGAGTATGCATAAGACCTATTCCCGCTCGCTAAGAAGCATAGCAGAAACAGTTCGGCCACAGAATATAATAGGGCCGACTCCACGACCATCTCTATTACGTTCAGCAGACTGCCGTTGGTCGCGTGAGAACTCGTGTCACTTTGAGTCCCTAGCGTTGATTTGTTAAAGGAATGGACACGCCAAATCCGCAACGTAATAAGGATCGTGATGATAAGCGTGGTTGTGAAAGAGAGTGCCAGAAAAACAGTGCCGGTATTGATGAAGAAACTGCTCGTCACAGCACCAGTATAAACCTGGGCAATATTTTCCACCTGGGACCAATCTCCGAATAGAGAAGACTGTATAAACGAGTGGTTAACCCAATATGCACACAACTTGGCGCAAAACCTAGAGAGCTCATACCTGTCCCAACGACTGTCAAAGTCGCCGATGGAATTATTACTTTCCAGTTACGTCCCCAGATGACCCAACAACGCCAGATCTACAGAATTCCTTGCTCAATGAAGATATAATAACATGACAGAATTTCTCGTACGAAAAGGCAATCCGCGATTATGTGATGTGTTCGCCGGAAAGACTGTTACTGGTTTGATGGCAGAAACCCGTTGTTTCTTTTCTCACGGAGGGTTGCTCGATAGACTTATCCCGGGTGAATGGTACGTAGCCGAGCGAGACATTCAGATGAAAACATGATTTCATGATAAATTGCATGCACAAACGCGTCTTGGGAATCAGCAAGCGCACACCTCGGGATCAAGTCCATACACATCATGAAAGGTGGCCGTAGAAGTGACAAGACCGGCTTGAGAAGACCACTGAAATAGTTCAATCGGGACGTTATCCGAGAAACATCATGTGTCTTCACGCACGGAAATGAGTACCTGCAACACAGTTCACAGTAGTACCAGACAGTTCGGAATCCAATGCACTAGTTTCAACAATATACCAGATTTTACCAACCCACCCCTGGATTGGCCTCAAGGGGGATCCAACGGGACGATGTTTCTGGCATGAATTTGGTTTGTTCGTGCATTTTCTCAAGGTGCAGTGAGTAGCAACAAGCTTGTCGCTGTCGTTGCGTCATCAATCGCAGACCATCCGACAATGGCCGCGCTTGCTTGGAGTGTTGCGTCCAGACTCCACATATGGCGCGTTCTACGAAAATCAGAAACAAAATAAAGTATGCTCTTGCTTTTGTCTGGTATTGTAGAGAGATCTCACTGTTGTGGTAGATGTCTACAATGCATTGAAAAAGCAGCGGACACAGGAAAAGCTCAAAAAGCGGCTAGAAATGTTAGAAGAGGAAAAGAACGACCCCATGAAACAGAAGGTATAAGAATATATCTTATAACAGTAACTGACACTAAAACGTAACAGAAACGTTTATGTAGCAGAAAATGTACCACGTACTTTGGACAACACTCGCGAGTTCGACCTTTCAATCCTCACAGCAAATCCTGCAGTACCTAGCAGTAGCACTATCCCGGGAGAATCCTCATCTTCTTCTGCCCCTCAGCCCGACTCAGGAGTCTTATTGGACATCTCCACCGACCCCTTCGCCCCCTACTTTTCTTCATCATCAACCGACGCCCCGTCGACACCCAAGGTGCTCATAACGACATGTCAGAAAGCCACTCGCGTCTCATATGACTTTTGCGAAGAGATTGTAGATGTTTTTCCAGGGGCCGAGTTTGTGCGGAGGAAAAAGGTCAGGGTTTCGAGATAGGAAGGATTGCGGGATGGGCTGCGAAACGGGGCTATGACTTGATGGTGGTCAATGAGGATCGCAAGAAACCTAGTGAGTGTCATCGTCCACATTGCTGTGTTCGCTTACCTGTGTACAGATGCAATCACTATTGTACATACACCTTCCCTCTGGACCGACCGCGTATTTCAAATTGAGCTCAATACAATTAACAAAAGAAATCTATGTTCGTGCTGTCTACACTCGTAGCTTGTTATGCTTCCTTATTTACCGATTAGGGACACGCGCGCGCAACTGCCCATGCACCGGAGTTGGTTCTCAATAACTTTGTTACTCGTCTGGGCCATACGGTAGGCCGCATGTTCCAAACACTATTCCCACTCTTGCCAGAATTTCAAGGACGGTGAGTTCTCCCTCTGAACTTCCTTTCTCAGGTCAGCGACAGATAATTGATTTTTACGCGTGTGATTTCTAGCCAAGTTGTGACCCTGCATAATCAACGAGACTTTCTATTCTTCCGACGGCACCGGTACGCATTCCGAAGCACCGAGAAGGCCACGCTACAGGAGATTGGGCTACGGTTTACGCTGAAGCTACGATGGCTCAAAAAGGGTGTTCCAAGTGTCGGTGGTCCAGGTGTATTCGGGTCTGGTGAACACCCCCTGCGTTAGAAGTGAATGTTGTCGAAAATGAAGATGCTGAAGCCGGTGAAACTGAAATGCAAGATAGGGAAGGAGGATCAACCGAAGATGGCGCCATCGGAGCAGCGAAGAGCCAAAACGTAGGTCACACTAAGGGAGGCATGGACGAATATGAGTGGATATGGAAAATACGTGCATCGGATATAGCTAGCTTGCACGAAACTGACTGGAATTGGCAGCCGGAGCTCGAGACGACAAGGCGGACATTCTTTTTGTAATATACATTGCTTCTTTGCAGACGTAATCGGCATAAACACACCAGCGTGTATCCTCGCATGATTGGCTGAGCGCGTCTCGTGGCCCAATTTTTGGGCGGCAGAACCTGGGTTAAATGAAGCGGTTCACACGGGGATCCATTCATATTACTTTCATATTCTTGATGCCTTCAACCCATCGACGTGGGTAGCCTTTTCATGTGTGCTTGAAGCCGAAGGACGACCGCGAGATATATTCAGGGACGGCCTCCGTAGGCCTAGGTCTTCATGGTTGCGTTGTGTCCCAGGAATGTCATGGTTGGGATGGCATCTCCACGGACCGTCCCTTGTTGATGCTCTGAAATGAGCGCATCAAATGAACGCTGTTGTGAGACCTATACGTATGTATGGCGCTGGCTGTGAGGAATGCTTCGAGGTTGAAATTAGAAACAATGCTGATAGGCAGTTGGGCTCATGGGAGTGATGATGGGTGGAAGACGATGTGCGCTTGCGTGATGGATCCACGGTCACACTTGACGATCGCTTTGCCGGCTACCTGTGGTGATCGTGTGCGATAGGTTTGTGCCGAATTTGTGCAGGAATATCATTGACCTGCTTCTGCTCCACACTGAGGCCTGAGGCATTGCGCACATTGCGTATTTACATAAATAAGTTGACGACCTTTCGCACTTCGCAGCATTCGCCCATCTGCACGTGATCATCGTGTCAGGGCCGTGGGCCGACTCCTACTGGTAGGCCTCGTACACGTGGGCACCCCAGTCCTCCCAGTCTATAACTTATCACGGTGCCAACACGGTTCGTCGGTGGCACTGCGAGCGATTCACTCGCAGGACGAGTCTGCACACTCTCTCGTGATCATTCTCTTTTAATACCTCCAGTATGTATACGTTGTCTTGTATTCGTTGTCGCTGACCTTGTCTCCAGAGAGCTCCAGTCGCCAGTTCTAGTGTTTGTGCCATATTGCATGGCGTTCTTCTCCAGCTCAGAGGCCTACGACTCGCAGCTGCGCAGAAAGCGTTCGACATCCACGACCAGATCTATTGGCAAGGCATCTAGCGACAAAGCAACCGATGATACATCCTTGCGCAAGCGGTCCACATCTGCAGCTTCTTCTCCGTCATCAGCCTTGGTCTCAGACCGCCATGAGCCCCCGCCGCCGCTCCCTACTCCCGTATCCGCGGGCATCTCCCGCTTGCGGACACCCGTATTTTCCGATACACACGATCCAGCTTCGACATCGTACGACCAGTCTTCTACCCCTGTTCCGTTCACCAAACAGTCTAAGCATATTTCACCTCCGCCATTCTCCAACCTACTAGTCAACGTCTCGAAGCCCCGGTCGAACGAGTTTGGGGAGGGCTCGAGAAGATCTCACTCAAGCACTAGGACTCCTGTCTCTCAGTCTGTTGCTTTAGGTTCTGCCGGCACCTTGCCACCTGAGGATAATTCGCTCGACCACCTTCCAGACAGCGCTTCAGGGTTACACTCACCGCCCATGGTGCAGGCTGAGGTCCCACGGCAACGGCGCTTTTCGTCCCGTATATCGCCCAAATTGCCACCCTTGAAACCGCCATCCCCAAGAACCAATCTATCCAATTCTGAAACAGTGTCAAATACCCTCCCTACACCGATTTCTCCCCCTAAAAGGCGAGTGGAGTCCTCATTTGAGCAGCTTCCTCCTATTAGATCTCTAGGACATGCGCATTTCCGTTCTCACTCTGCGACAACAACTCCTACCAATTACGCATTTGAATCAGGACCTGGGTCAACAAAGTCCTCCCTAGCACGTTCCCCATTACAGGACTGGGATGTAATGTCGGCAACAACGGTTGACCCTAGTTCTAGATTTGCCTGTGACAGCGGGATGTCCACGCCCACGCATGAGGGGAAACCGCTAGAGAAACCGCCACGCAATGTTCTCCGCAAGCGCAGTGCCGTATCCCCTAGCCGACAGAATGAGCCCAATTCAGCGCCCACGTCCGACAGCGAGAAGAAGTCCAAGAAGCGCCACCCCCGTTCGCGCAGCCTCGCTCTTCCATTGTTAGGGCGGCGGAATAGCATAGGCGCGGTTTTCGATCTCATGCAGCCGCTGCCGGTGAAACCGATCACGGACGTAGATTTGACGCCTGCGGGAGATATTCGTGTCGCGTACAAAGAATCGCAGCAACATGGTTTCATGCGAGAGACCTTTAAGCTTCCGAGTTCAGGTGAAATTATCGCGGTCGGGTCGGAAGATGACCAGGGCACCGGCCCTATTAAAAGCCCTTGGACGGCCGGCTGGCGGACTGCGCCTTCAAATAATGAGAATGCGGATGAACGAGATGCGGAGAAGAAATCAAATAGGCTGAAAGGCCTCACTAGGAAACTCTCAGCCAAATGGGGCACGAAAGAGGGGGAGAGACGAATCGACGAGTCGTCGAAAAAAGTTGAATTGGGAGGTACAGTCGTTGACGCTTCGAGGAGGAGGGCGACGCTTCATGGGGAGGGGAAGAAGTCCCCAGTAGTTCCAAGTTATGCACACGGACATTCGTCGCCCTCGAGGAGCCCTGTCACAGGGCAAGGGAAAGGCCAGGTTGACGACGACGCGAGGGGTCGTGTGTGGGAAGAGGAAATCGGAGGTTGGGTTGGGAAACATTTACAAGATAATAATGACCAAGGCAAAGAGGAAGAGGGCGCGTCGAATACTGGTCGATTGTGGAGACTCGTCAAACGATTCAGCAGCGGAAGTCTCAAGGAAAAGCGAAGTCCGCCTTTGGAGGCGCCTCCACCCGTTCCGCCGCTACCAAAGAACTTCGATCAAAAACATATTGACAACAAACCCGAGGTTGACATTGATAGAGGCGAGATGCCATACCCACACAGCCCTGTCCCGGAGACCCCGGGAGGAATCAGGCGCTATATCACAAGTGTCCCGTCGCTTTCTATCCCTCGTTTGAGACCATCCACCTCGGGAACGAGATCAAGTGGTGCACCTCGTCGGAGAGAGCCAACGCCTTCCGATTCCAGCCCCTCATCCGCGCTATCACGGACAAATGCGGGTCATCGAACAGCCTCTACGGGAATACCGTCCCAGACGCAGCGAAGTACAACCACGTCATCCTCGCCTTCTTCAGAAACTACAAACCTCTTCTCACGCTCACGATCATCTTCAGCATCAGCATCTTCTTATGGAGAGGCAGTTCCTCCTCCAATGCCCAGCATACCTGCCCATGTGGGCAAGCATATTATCACCCCTATGGAGCTACACGCACTTTTAAATGAGAAAGATGGAGGTGGTCCTCCCTCGTGCCAGCGTTCCTCCAGCAAGCTGCGTACGGCAAGTGATGCGTCTCCAACCGGGTCTGCGACCATTCCCCTGTTTGACGCGCAGAGTCCAGTCAATAAGTTTCCTCCGTACAAGGGAAGACGTCCAGCGCAATCTTCAATACCTCGTCCTTCAAAGGACCAAGATCCAATAATTGAAGCATCGAATCATACGCAGCCGCCACCAATCCCTCAGCGAAGCCCTCGTCGACTTAATAATCACAGTGTGTCGGTCCCCTCCCTACCATTGCCAGTGAAACAACATTCCATACCAAACGTCGTGCCTATCCGAGATTCACCAGAGTCCAACGGCTCAGAGGCTTTGAGGCTGCGGCTGCGACCGCCCACCGCACCGAAACCGCGGCCACGGTCTATCTCAGACGGAGCTGTCGATCCTGACCGTTATATCAGCGCGATAAAATCGCCTTTGACATTTCGGGAGATGACAAGTACGCAACGGCAACTCACGGAGCAAGAGAAGAACACCAAATGGGAGGATTTGTTGCAACGCAGTGCGAAAGCTGGCGGTACACTGCATGTGGGATCGCCAGATGCGGCTGTTGGGCTTGCGTTGTGGAGTGACAGATCCTCGTTGGCACTTTCTGAGACTTTAGACCGCTACTGACTAATACCAGCAACATATATACTCTTGCTATCCTTGCATGTTTTCAGATACCCTCGCATACAACTTGTTCCGCTCACGACTCACTTATAATTCATTTGTTGCTGTAGCTCAAATTACTACACGATCGACATGATATTCGTGAAAATCGCGTCGGCTGTAGGAGACTGTCTCCCGGAGACTCCGGCGAGACTCCGAGAGCCAAACGGCTTTCTCGCCCGGCTCATAGGCTACAGTTTTGGCCATGGCAGATTCTCCAATGTCCCCGACAAAGGAGTAATACTATCAATGTGCACTGCTGGTATATATGCTTTAGGTGCAGTGGTAGATGTCAACTCAGATATTGCCACGGGACAAAAGACCATAGCAACCTTCTTTGGCCAACGGTTCGCCGTTCTTACTTTGTAAGTCGATATGATAATGATCTTGCGTACCCGTGACTGATGTACGAGGTCTCATGCTGCATTGCTGCATCGTTCCGGTGTCTTTGTCATTCACCTGTGGGGTGGTGCTGTTATCATGCTTGCACCTTGTTTACACATACAATGGGCTCATTACGCGTTTCAAATCATCGTATATTGGACTGTCGGCATGGCCATACTCTGGTTTGGGTCTAAAGTCCTGCGTCGCCGCCATAATATCCCAAAAACATCGTGACGACAAAGGGTGACTCTATGCCCCTTTCATTGCCAACGAATCCGCAGCATTATGGGCCTCTTGTGGAGCCGTGGAAGATGTAGGACATGGTGGAATAGCTGGATCCCTGCTGTCGGAGATGTGGGCGCGCCAGATCTCGAGACTAGAGCGGTCCTTGAAGATGAGGATGAAGGACTCGAGGCACTTGCCCTGCATATCGATGGTGAGGCCGAACTCGCCGGCGACGTTGGTCTCTGTGACGTGGCGAAGGTAGATGCGGGTAGATGCGGCCCTTAAGGCGGAGGGTGCCCACGCTGGAGGGGTCGGCTGAGGAGAGGAACCGGCCGAGGTAGCGCTTTTTCTCACCGATGACGCAGATGATAGCCTCCGTGAAGAGGTAGACGTCGAACTCGCGGACTACGGAGTCTCGACGGATGCTGAGCGCTGAGCGCTGAGGACGTCGACGTCTGCTCACTTCCAACGGAGTTTACGGAGTTAACCAAGTCCGAACCGGGGAGGCGGCTCACACCGCCGTCGAAAAATCACGTGCTCAACGCGTGCTTACATAATGAACGAAATCCTCTCCAACCCAGTGCAATTTCAGTTCACTCTCACGCTCAAGTCCAACAATTTTGAAGAACGAAGATAAGAACAAGGACAGGGATTCCTTTCTGTATGTCGTACGCTAGATAAATCCCCCCCAACAATGTAACATAGTGGACTGTAAATAATAAACAACGGCGAAGGTGAAGATGAACGCGTCGCGATGTGCAAAGCGAGTGCGAAGGAGGAGGCTAATGGATGAAACAAGAAGTGCAAAGTGCGAAGGAGGGAGAAGTAGGGCGTCTGTAGATTAGAATGTATATGAAAAAAAAAACACAGATATAATGGATGGACTCTGGAAGTATACACGAGGAGGAAAGACCGACACAAAGGCCTGTCGTGTTGTTGTTGATGCTGATAATGCTGCATGAATAACTGTGGTGTATGTTAGTGGGAGGGAAAGCATGTCTAAGGGAAGGGGGACGCACGTTACGCTAATCGCACATGCCACTGTTACTTTGGCTTTTAAAGAAAGGAGACCGAGACTGTGTTGCGATGAAGACTGATATGTGGATGATGAGAGGCGAAAACAGACGAAAACAGCGATAGCAGATGAAAAGCCAGAGAACAGTGACGGAACGAGTAAATCAATGGGCGCAACGCAAAGCAAAGTGGGGAAAACCGAAGTCAAGACCGACGAGTAAATAATTGAAAGGCAGGAACGGGTGTCAGCAGCGGAGAGCCGTGCCCAGCGTACTGCTAAGGTACGGTAAACAGGCCTGCACACTGCAACAGGCACGAGTGCACCACGCACTCACCGGTTCCGACGTCTTGGACCACCCGAGTGCGATGCCTTATGCTCTCACGACAGGTTATCTTCGTTTTCCCGCCACCTGCCCTCCGGCGTGCGCTCAAAGTCACCATCCCAATATTCATATCTACAAAGCAGTCTCAGTATCGCACTCAAATTGGAACCATACCCACGGTATAGTTGGATGCATATGTAATCAAACATGCCAGTCGCACGAATAAACAAGTATTTGCACGATCTTCTCTAAACCTGCTTGATCCTCATCGGAAAATGCTCCATGCGCGAGGCAATCAAGGTCAAGAACTCCGATAGCGTGGCCTTGATGTACGATAGGCAGGACGATCTCACTTTTTGTCCCGCCGTCACATGCAACGTGACCTGGATATGTGTCGACGTCCACGACTGTCACCGTTTTTTGAGAGACAAAGGCATCTGCACAGACGCCCTTTCCCGCTTGAGCACGAATAAATTGACAAGCGGGTTTCCCTGAGAAAGGACCAAGCAAGAGGCGACCTTCTGATACAGCTTGTTCGTCGGGAGACATTGGGAACAATGATGCCTTTAAATAGAAACCTACAAGGTATTGAGAGTTATCCGAGAAAACAGTCGACAGGTCTCACCTGTCCAGTTCACGGCACGCTCATCCGGCCCGAAATGAGCAGGAAAAGAAAGAAATGAATGGTACAGCAATGAGGCAGCATTTGAGAGATTAGATATCTGAAGTAGAGCGAAAGGAGCAGTAATGAGAAGAGGAGGGCTCTAAGATCATGCACCACGCATACCCAGTTCCGTTGCCCTTCTAACAAAGATTGAAGTTGAGCAGATATATGTTTATAGAAATCTTCTTTTGTATGGATAGTACTTGGAACCAGGGATGTGTCGGCGTGTGGCATCTTCCACACCCTATTGTGGGCGTCAGTCACTGGCAGGACCTAATTAGACTGACCTCATATCATAGCAGTGTCGACGATAATTGAGGTTCGACTGAACGCCGTGCTGCAGAGTCTCTTCAAAGTCTCAGTCTCGCCGAGTCGCGCAGTGGATGCAACGGCCTCATGCTTTCTTGAACTTTTCTTTACCTTCAAGCGTGTTATCTAAAAATTCTCATGGAATGGCCCTGCACGTGACCCATACTCAATTGCTGCGTTCACGGAGCTCTGTCAATCTACTACCTCTAGGCGAAACTGCGAGTATGTGGGGCCCGTCAAAACAAGCTCCCAAAACACGTAAAAACGGTATTACAGTCTATTACATCAGGCTAGGACTCTCAGCCACAAATCCAAAGTCATACAGGAGCATACAGGCAACTCTTTTGCGTGGTGCAACTGATGTGTTCACCACCCTCTTCGTCATCGCTCTGTAGGTCTTGCCTTCCCGAGGCGGCAGTACTAGTCAATCGCCGTTGCGAGGAGTGCTTTTTGACTGATTCCGGGACATGCTGGTCAAGCCCTAAACGAGTGCCGTTGCGGCTTCGGTTGGGGTGGAGGAACTCCCGAGGGGAAGATAGTGATTGGAATTACTTCCTGTGAGCGAGTTGGTGAGGTTCTCACAGAATGTCAAGTTCACACTACTATTCATTTATGCGAAGCCTCAATGATGCGCGCACTCGTCAAAACTGGTTTTCAGAACATATAAAGAGTAGTCATCCCCTCATACTGAGACTAAAACAAAACCCAGAAGCACATACTCGTATTCTCCACCATGCAGCTTCATCAAGTGTTCATCACCCTCATTGTGACCGCTGGCCTTGTCGCCGGCCTTACTCTCCCCGAAGCAGCAGCACAGCTCAATCGTCGTTGCGCATCAAACGGTAACGAGTGCTTTGTGCCTAATCCCGGAACGTGTTGCTCAGGCGAGTGCATATGCGGCATCGAATGCACCCCATCGCAGCTGGCTGGAGAAACCCCCGGCGTAAGTGCACACCTATTATGTTGCAACGGTGATAATGCTGAGACCGTTCCATTTATCCAGGTTTGTGAATGAGAATCAAGTGCATGCATAACCTTGAGATGATTAGGGTCGCATCTGCTAGAAATTAAAGGAGGAGTCGGACTGTAACTTCGTTATTATGTATATCCAAGTATCATGCGTATCATACTTGAAGTGGTATTACAGTAAGAGTTTGCACCGATTGCAGAATTGAGAACGTCCAAGCTGACCCCAAGGTGTAAGTGAGGTTGAAGCCAAGCGAGAAAGACAATCATGCCGTTCGAGAATGAATCTACGATCGGGATCTCCTTTAGTCGTAACGGCGGAGCAGAATATTGCCATCCAAGCAATACTAGAAAAGATGTTGCTACAGCATTTTGGTATCGCAATGTGGAAAGAGAGGTGAGCAAGACGAGCACTGTCGAAAAATATGCAGCCCGTCGGACAGAAGAGTGGTAAACCGGAGAAAGAATACCACCTTCAAGCCTAGAAGCAATCTGGCGAGGGTTCTTGATGTCACTGTCGTAATCGTAGACATCGTTTATCTCAAAGATGACTGAGAGCATTAACACCATTTGAATGGCCTTTACAAAAACGTAGAGCTCACTGGTGCAAAGGGGGAATGATAGAGAAAAAACATGGGTAGCTGCCATGCACAACGGAGCGATAGTTTTGGGCATCGACGAACGCGAATGAATGAAACCGATTCCAAAAAGAATAGGTCCAAAGCACCAGCCAGGTGGACGACTTGCGAGAACTATAGCGATAAGTTCTTCGGAAAGGGAAGGAGACATGAATCGCGGACCCACGGCGACCGCTGACTAATCGATGACGGCGCGGATGGCCGAAAGGTATCGAAAGGTAGATCTACTTAATCATTATTTTAGTCACATTCGTTTCACCATCACTATGATCAGATATACTTCCTTTACCAACTCACTCGCAGCTTCTTTTTTGTCACCTCCACCCCTCCCTTGTTCGTGAGCTAAGGCACTAACTTCACAAGTTCCAGAACTTTTTGAGCGGTCAGTATGTGAGCCTCCTCGCACACACGCTTACCCAGAGCTTTGAACTCGCTAGAGAGGTCAGCTGCGGTAGATGAAGTGATCAGATGGCCAACTCCCCAAATGTCAACCTCTGCGCCGTGGTTGTCATCCCGAATGCGTGGCGAGTGTTCCGATGTACTGAAGTGTGGGTCACCTTTTGTCGGCGGTGTGGCTGCATCCTCCCAGTCAATGAGAATCCATTTGCGAGGATTTTCGGTGTTTTGAATAATGTTGGCCCACCGGATATCTCGGTGGAAGATTGGGATCTCATGAAGCACCTTTCAACAGATTTTAAGCAAACAGACAAACCAATTCACAACACTTACGACCAACACATCCAGAATACAAACGACACACTCTTGCAGATCCGCCTGGATTTTGGGAGGAACTGGGATGCTGCGAGGAGCGAAGTATAATGCCTTACTAACCCTTGGCGAGTATGATGTGATCGGTGTTGGGAACATGTCGATGTCGCAGCGATGCGTAAATGGCCTCGAGGTGCTTTATTCGAGCTTCTGCATCACTGCAAGTGTAGGTCTTGACAATGCAGGAGGCCGTTATCTCAACTGTTGAAAAGTTCCTGCCAGGCGCCAAATCAACCTAAATGACTACTAGAAAGTCAATGACGGCTTTACCTCTCCATGGGTTGAAATTCTCCAGACGCAGCTTGCACAAGATCTGAAAGAGGCTTGAGAAGGGTTGACAAATTGATCAACTGCCGTATATTTATGATGCGGTCCCGACGAATCCTCAAATTTGCAGAGGCTAAATCTAGAATGATAGGCTTGCCTCGCCGTTCTGAAGGCAGACAGATTGCAACCAGCGTCAACTCAAGCCCACGGCAGTAATAACCTAGAGCTGGTATAAACACCTCACACGAATCATTTTTCAAGCCCCCACATACCAAGCATATATTCCGCTGGGTTATATCAAAGTTTAGATGAGGGATGAGTTTATACATAGCGAATATCTCACCTAGCCTGGTAAGCAGATCTCCGCCCATCTGTTGTTGCCGCCACCGCCAAGGTTCACGCGTGAACCCAGTCATCGCCGCGCATGTCTCGCATTTGCGAGCGAGTCTCAAACGTACGTAGCAGTGTGCGTAGGCAGCTGCTGGTGACGTAGTTTGAGTGGGATCCTCGCCTGTTAATAAGACGGAGAGGCTTTACTTGCGCCTCTCATCTGCCTCGCCGCTTCGAACCTAGCAGGTTCGCTTGACACAGCTTGTCCCCAGCTCGCCGCTAACGCAACCTTGCAGGGTTTTTTCTTCGTAGATACTTCGTACATCTCACTCTCATGACAAAAAACTTCTCTTGCGGTTAACCACCACCACAAATAAGTCAAAACACAAAGAGAGCAAAACCGAGCGATATACAAAGTATGTCGAAGAGTTCTCCAGGAGGCGGCACTCGTGCCACCTCCCCTAACACGCAGGGCAATAGACCCAGCGCATCGAAACACAGTCGAAGGCAGGAGGACGGTCGAAGCAGTGGCGACGTCTTTGTAGTATCCCAACAGGGACCCCGGACACCAACGAAACCATCCCCACCAAACGCCTGGTTCAACGGAACTGAGAAGTTCCATAGGTCTCCAATGGCCGACGCACCAGCGAACCAGAAAAGAAAAGTCGAGGTCGACGACCCACACCGAACCGACTCTATTCACCTCCAGAAGACTGACGCAGCGGCGCTACGCGCCGCGTTGGTAGTCAAACCCGCATACGCAGAAGAAGTGACAAACCCCCATGCTCTGATCGGAGACACAGAAGACAACATGAGCATAGGAGACGAGGACTACGTGGTAGCCTCCGAAGATGACTTCATTACTTTACTTAAAAAGTGCATTGACATTTCCGCTCACTTCGACTACACAGAGTTCCAACATAAAGCCGAAATCGAGGCGCTCTACCACACATTAGGACGTTCACTTATACTTAGACCCGTCCCAAACGTCGAACGCTTCGCATACGAACACGAAGGTCTAGACGCGTCCATACATGCGACAAACACACACAGCGACAATCGACGCATCAACGTACTTGAAGAGGCAGTTGCTGACATTGCAAGTAAATTCGGTACATTAACACAGGTGCTACTACGGGGACAAAGCCCGAACGGCACACAAGACCCGAACCAAACCCGTCATAGCGCAGCATCACTACCCCACAACGTTCCAGCAAGCCCGACAGTGGACCCAAAGGCCTCCTTCGCCTCAGGACCGACCTTCAAACCGACCTCAAAACAGAAGCCAGTCTGGAACTTCGCAGCTAGACACCATGAGAGCAGACTTATAGTCAAGATTACCCCGGTGCCCCCACCTGAACTACAAATGGCAAACAGTGGACTCAGGATCCGAGATGCAATCAATCTGAAGCTACGTACAAATGAAGCTACTAAACATATGTTAATAGGTCTTGTCAGCTGGTCTAACACCGGCAGCGCGATAATCAACACAGCGGACGGCCTGACAGCCGCCGAACTGGAGCCATACGCCTATCTGTTCACTGACCTACTCCCACATGCACAGGGAGCCGCCTTTGCAACACAGACGGACAAACCCTGGCACAAAGTCACAATCAATGGGGTCCCAACACGTGGCGGAGGGTACAGCGATGACATGGACAGCGACCAGACAACCGCGCCGAAGGCGCGGTACCTCCTCGACGAACTACTACAATATAACGGTTGGCTCAGAACCCGCAAAATGGTGGGAGAGCCCAGATGGATCTCGTCACCGCAGACCATTGCAACGAAAGACAAGTCTTCTATTGTAGTTGCCTTTGAAACACAGGAAGATGCTGACGAACTTGTTAAGAGGAGGGTGTGTTCATGTTTGGCCACCGAGCAACAACTCGAGCATATGTCGACATCCCCCCGCTCCGCTACCGCACAAATTGCTGGAAGCTTGACCATTCTCCAAAGAGCTGCACCAAGAAACCGAGATGCAGACTCGGTGCTGGAGAGCACACAGCAGCTGAGCATGAATGCGGCCTTTGTGACTCCATAGGCTCTACTTGCGAACACACTGTGGTAAAATGTGTTAACTGCCCTGACAGCTCCTCACCACACTTTGCAGACAGTTACGATTGCCCATACCGGAAATCATACAAAGGTGACATCATCTCTGCACCCAAAGGTGGAAGCAACAAGAAGAAGAAAACCAAACTGAAGGTGATGGAGCCGGGATCAATGGTGATCCCGCCCAGTACTAATGACCCACTTAACCTTGCACCACAACCTCAGCCACAGCTTGATGAGCAGAGTAAGGCTGCCCTACGTGCAGCAGTAAAGATAGGGATTCCGAGTGTCTCAGATGCCCAGGTAGCGATGGCCCTTACCAGCAATGGATACGACCTTGGAGCTGCACTCCTCTCACTCGGACGAGTAATCACACACACCAAGACAGACACCAATCAACCCATGCCCCCAGTATGATTGACAACAAAATCACCACACTCCCCATCTGCATAACACAACTCAACACAAACCGACAAAATAGTGTCATGCATGCTCTCTTAAATGTAACCTGCACTAACACAGATATTTTACTGATCACAGAGCCATGGTTCGACAATATTGGGAGTGGCCAAAGAGGTGCCCCGTCGCACCCCGCCTGGCAACCCATCCTCCCTGTACAGCCCATACCTGATGACAAGCGACCATGGGTGATGGCATATACAAGACGCCGTGGTGACTTCACTGTCACACTTCGGTCAGACATCGCACGTGACCTCGATATAATGTTCTTAGAGGTTAGACAAGGCTAACACAGCCCGACAATCATTTGCAACATCTACAATGGCAAAAATGGGGAAGACAGCAGTGCCTGGACCCTTGACAGGTTCCTGGCACTGCAGCTTCCAAATGAACTTCCAATCATATTCACGGGTGACTGGAATATGCACCACACTCTCTGGGAGGACACGGCCAGCAATACACCCAATGCACGCAAACTAGCAGAGTGGATGGAACAGAACGAGAACCCACACCGTCTGCTCAACAACTGAAATGAGGTGACATACAGGTCCCATGATGGGAAGTCGACATCAGTCCTCGACTTGACCTGGGTCAATGGGGTTGCTGACGCTGCTGGTACAGTCAAAGAGTGGGCAGTAAACCGCCTGCTCGGATGTGGGTCTGACCACTTTGCACTGACATTCAAGATAGATCACGGTTCTACCAAGATTGACAATGTCTATGGTGTGAAGTTTAACTACAGAAAGGCAGATCCAACAAAGTGGCAAGAAGCATTTCACAAGGAATTGGCAAACCAGAAGACTAATTTGGACACCCTTCACCTACTGCACCCAAGCACCATCCAACTTGAGTCTGCAGCAGTTGCATTCCGCAACTGCTTGGTGGCAGCATCAGAAGCCACAGTCCCTACATGCAAAATTTCACAACGTGCGAGACCTTGGTGGACAGCAGAGCTGCACGAAGCTTGCAAACGTATGACAGAGGAAGAGGACGACATTGTCTGACAAATCAAAGACTATGGAGAAGCAAATGAACACGTGCTTTCATGTTCTAAGAAGAGTGCTAACTACTTCAAACGGCAGGTATGAAAGGCAAAGAAAGCCTGGGCCGATACCACACTCAAGAAAGCAGAAACCAAAGACATCTGGGGATTCCGAATGTGGTCAACTGGGCAGAGAACCTACCCAGCTCCAGCCATTTTCAGGGGCGCTGACTTACCCCCTGCTGTACAGCATAAGGACAAATGTAATGCCATACGCAACAAACTTTTCCAGCCACCGCCAGCACTGCAGATTGACCCACCAGACCTCATGCAGGAGCAACCTGATGACATATCCTGGACACCACTCACCCACACAGAGGTTCGTGAGTCGGTTTTTGGAACTGACCCGAATACTGCCCCAGGCCCTAGCCAGGTGCCGGGAGCTGCACTACGCTGGGCCTGGGAAGCGGACAACAACACATTCTTCAGACTGATAGCCAAGTGCGCAGAAGAAGGATACCACCCTCAGATCTGGCGATGTGCAATTGCTGCAGCACTACGCAAGCCCAACAAGCCAGACTACTCAATGCCTAGGGCCTACCGGCTCATCCAACTACTGGAGGATATTGCCAAAGTACTTGAACGATGTATTGCAAGACGCCTCAGATTCCTAGTGTCAAAACACAACCTGGTCCCCACCTCGCAGTTTGGAGGGCGACCTGGATGCTCTACATCAGATGCCACACTCACATTTGTACATGATGTTGAAGCAGCCAAGGATCACAAACTAGTAATGTCTGCCCTCTGCTTCGACATTAAAGGATACTTTGACTTTGTTAACCACCCTAGACTCCTCAAGGTTTTGCGGCAGAAAAACATACCTTTGACAATAGTCAAGTGGACAGCCTCATTCTTACAAGATAGACAGGTTGCAGTTTGCCTAGATGGCATCCAAGATGAGCTCAAACCAGTAACCAATGGCATCCCACAGGGCTCACCAGTATCCTGCATCCTCGCCACGCTATACACCAGCGAGCTTGTAGAGGTCTTTCAGGAACGTGCCCAACAACAGTGTGGAACTCTACCCGCCAACGGAACACCCTCCAACCTCATCCTCTATGTGGATGATGGCAAGCTATATACATCCTCGCTCTCCCTGAATGCCAACATCATCGAACTAACTGCTGCATGGTATATCACGCAGGAATGGTTCAACACAGCTGGGCTAAGCCCGGACATTACAAAATTTGAATTGGCACACTACTCTTGGCGACGGGACGCGTTTACGCATGAGCCATCCATCTGGCTCCCTGGGAAAGATGACATCCTGATGGAAGTCAAAGCTGAGCGAGTTGTCAAATGGCTCGGGATCTTCTTTGACCGGAAACTCACATTCAATGAACATGTTAAACGCATGATAGGCAGGGCAGAGAAGTCAATAAACGGGCTTGCCATGCTTGCCAACACAGTGCGTGGACTATCGCAAGAACATGTTCGCACACTGTACATGACCTGCATCATTCCACAACTAACATATGGCAGCCCCGTTTGGTGGACAGGGAAAAAGACGCACGCAAACTTGGTGGAAGTCACCCAGAACAAAGCCCTCCGCCTCATCTGTGCCACCTTCAAGACCACACCAGTCAGAGCACTACAGATAGAGTCTGCCTGCCCACCTATCAAACTCAAACTCAACCTCTTGAGTTCACAAGCTGCCCTAAGATTTAACCGCCTTAGCCCCCACAGCCAAGTCATCCAACGCCTAACGCAAGAATGGCGAGGTACAGCACCTAGCTATCCAATACCCCCCCTCCCGCCAAACCGACCAGGTAGAACACGTGTGCCACCACTCACCAGACTACACACACTTGCTCTGAGGTCATCACCAACACACGAGAAAATTGATCCACACCTCACCCCACCCTGGCAACGGGGAATCGATGAATTTGATGGTCGCCTCACAGTCACTGGGGCTGCCAAAGGAGTGGACAAAAAGGAAGCAGCAAAGGCACACAACACGCACATACATCGGTTTGAGCACAACAGTTCCCACCTCCTTGCTTACTCAGATGGGTCACTGTTGGAAACAGAGGGAATGCCACGAGTAGGGGCTGCTGTGGTACTTTACCACCAGTCCCAAGTGGTGCGTGAGCACACAATCGGACTTGGCTCAAAGGCTGAGGTTTACGACGCGGAAATGGAGGGACTTGCACGAGCAGCCAGAGAGGCAGTGGCGTTTGCAATGAACCACCATGTTTCCATTAAACACATACACTTTTATGCTGACAACAATTCAGCTATACAGAATATCTTTGAAGCGAAAACCAAAGCAGGTCAAGAGCAGTCTGCATGATTCCGTGAGACAGTCATTGCATTTCTGGATGCAGACCCGACGCACACAGTAGAAGTCGCCTGGTCACCTGGGCATGAAGGCACACGAGGAAACGAGCGAGCAGATGTACTGGCAAAGGCTGCCACACAGCTCAGAGGTCCCGAGTGGACCTCGGCGACGCATGCCCTGCGCATTACGAAAGCGGCAAGCATAGACAGCTGGAGGCGCGAATGGGCCTGTGTCCCCCCATCTGGTCGGTTTGCACCCGCAGATCGAAGCCCACCAGCAAACAAACCCCCTCCACACTTCTTTAACCTAGAACGACGCACCTATGGCCTGGTCACACAGGCCTGAACCGGCCATGCTTTCACTGGCGAATACTACGCTACAAACGTACCGGACAACGATAGAGGGTGCCCGTGCAGTGCAGCCATCCAGACCAGGGCACACATCCTACAGGATTGCACCAGGTATAATACACACCGACACATACTCGACGCTGTTGTACCCAACGGACGTATTGCCGACATCCTTGGCACGAAGGAAGGAATCGCTGCCCTAGCAGATTTCATTGAAGCATCTGGCGCTTTCACAAAGACAGGAGAACCACCCATCCCCGCGAAGCCTGACGAAGGACCCGGAGAAGAGGTGCAGGATTGAGAGACACTGCAGGAGTGGCCTGTGGCCTTGCTATATTTATGTTGATGGAACACATGTATTTCCCGGCTTATGCTTTCTACTCTATCTCCCACACATTATGCCCATAGACACTCCTAGTAGCTTACTTGTAACCCCTGGTCACCTCCACCTCCCACACTACCCTGTAGTCAAGTTCCAAGACATCCCCAATAACGCCAATTACTTAGTAAGGTAGTTGGCCCAGCTTAGCTGGACCATCCTTGACTCTCTATTGTAGTCTGAAAGCCATATAGAAACTGAAACTCTCTCTCACTCTCATGACAGGAACCCCAGCACGTGATTCTAGAGCAGTGCCAGCAGATCACACCTCTCAGACTTATCACCCGAACAAGCTATCTTGAAGACTTGCTTGGAAGTCCTCGACGATCTCCGAAAGGGGTCAATCTCTTCCACTAGTGCAACACTTAAGCTCACGTCCATATTATCGGATGAGTCATCTAAGTCGGCACTCACCCGCTTCATCGAGCAAATCTACAAATTAACCAGGAAAGGTTCATCACTGAACAGCGAGGATCTCAAGCTCACCCCAATGATGCCGATAGGAGTGACAAAGGAGACAAAAACTCAAACATTGAAACAACGGATTCACAGCCCACCTTGTCTTCAGGAGTGAAACGAGGGAGAGAAGACCTTACTGACAAGGATGGGACTAGCAGATCCAAAAGGCAGTCTGATGACTCCCTCTACGCATGGAACCATGTCTTCATCCCCTTTGTCACCCCTGTTGAACCACTTGACCCACGGCTCGCCTGCACCCTCTTGCTCAAGCAAAACTACATGCTCAATCCAAAAAGAGCCAAATCAGACGTACTTAGCCAACCATTGTGTCCCGATTTCCCCAATGGATTGTGGACGGACATCTTACTCAACCGCTACATCGATTTCGACAAAGTCTATGCTGGATATTACATGCTCAACTCCGATTACAAACAATCCCATACGATTGGAGACTTTGAGATCATCCTTCACTCTGGAGGAATCAACCTGAGCAGAGGTTCTGCCAAAACCGTCAAAACTCATGGAGAGTGGGCCATCGCCTTTGCCGCAGTCAAACATGCAACTCTTTTTGCCTACCTGCACCGAGGCAAAGAGTTTGAAGACTATGAACGGTTCATTGTTGGACAGTTCACAGCGCTTCAAGACGCGATGCTGCACCAACAAGTTCAACCTTGACTGCTCCATTCGCCTCCGAGTTTCACATTCCAAGATCTTCTTTTACTTGTCATATGAAAAATTCAATGATCTTGTCTCCCAACACATCCTCGCACCTGCCGCAGCTGACCTGTCCAACCCCATCCCAACCAAACATGTCAAATGTTTTGACACAAATGCACCAATTTGCATCTGATGGAACCGAGGATTGTGCACCATTGATGGATGCTATAAGGGGAACCCCTCATACTGCTCCTTTTTATTCTCCTCCTCCTATTCTCCTCTCTTATTCATGTTCACCCCTTCTATCCCCATCTCCCTTTTATCTCTCTTTCCTCCCTGTTGCTTCTATCTAATATTCCCATTTCCTTCCCCCCCCTCCTCCTTCCTACTCACTTCTACAACTGGTGCTTCTATTCATGATTTAAGCACCCGGTGACGTGTGCAAGTTGGAACCTACCTGGGCTACGTCATAGATCACGTGACTTCCGTTTTAAGCGCCCAGAACGTTCAGTCAGTTCGGAGACTTTCCCTAATTAGTAGCCGCCTCGGCAGTGGGAGTCCTTAGGCTTTTCTCTTTGGATTCCCATCTGCCAGGTATGTATCCTTGCCTGTAGCCTTCCTTGAACTTATATACTTTGGATTCCCATCTGCCAGGCTCTAGTGTGATATTCCACTAGCCCCAGAGGTTGCCCTTATAGATGCCAGTACTGACACATCTGCCTCAAATGTGGAGCAAGGCACCCAGAAAGGGACTGCCCTCCTAAGCAAGAATTTGATGGAGGAAAACTTGCCCAGCACAAGTAAGTGGACTAAACCTAAATGGGCCCGTGGTTTCTTGTGGTCGGAAAACACTCTCAGTCTCACACCTTCTGCTACTTCCACTGAAACCGCATCTCCCCTTCCCTTTGTCCCTCACTCTGAACTTGTACCTAGTGCCACAAATGACACGATACAGTCACGTCCTGACCTTTTTAAAATTGTTACACCTATAAATGTAGAACAGTTTGAATCGCTTCTTTCCACACACCCAAATCCCTCCTTCCATTCTGTTTGCCATGGTCTACGTCACGGTTTCTGGCCATATGCTAACATCGATCCCAAGGACCCTATTACATTCGACTTTTCTGACCGTACTGTCGATGAAGCTGGCACTGCCTTCCTACGTTCCCAACGAGACATTGAGCTTCAATGCGATCGATATTCCAAATCATTTGGCCGTGATCTTCTACCTGGAATGTACAGTCTCCTGATTGGTGTTGCACCAAAACCACACACCAACAAACTTCGGCTTATTAACGACCATAGTGCTGGCCCTCATGCCCTCAACTCTTGGATAACAAGAGAAGATGGTCATATAAGGATGGACAACTTACAAGACTTTGGTGCTATCCTGAGGAATGCTCGAGTGAAACATGGACGAGCACCTGTTTGGCTCTGGAAATCCGATGTTAGTGCTGCTTATCGTCATATGCCTGCAGCTGTCCAATGGCAAATCAAGCAAATCTCCACTATCAATGGGCAGCGTCATGTCGATCGTTGCTTAGTTTTTGGTTCACGCACCTCTGGACGAATTTGGTACACGTTCATGAGCCTAGTCATCTGGATCTGCATCTATGTTCGCTTCATCGATGACCTTCTACATTACATGGACGATTCGTGGTCGTATGATATGAATCCTACCCTCGTGTATTATGATCCTTACAAAGAATCATATCCTTCAAAACAGGTGGCCCTGCTACGATTGTGGGATGACATCGGCCTTCCGCATTCAAAAAACAAACAAGCATTCGGTCCGTCTTTGATAATCATTGGTTTTTGGGTCAACCCCCGCGACATGTCCATCACTATGCCTTCTGAGAGCAAAGCCGACCTCATTGCTGCAGTTAGAAACTTTGTGGACACCTCTTCGGTCTGCCGTCGTCCATTGGTTGAGTGGCAGCGCCTCCTCGGATGGATCAATTGGGGCTTGAATTGCTTCCTGTTACTCAAACCTGCCCTTCAATCATCCTACGAGAAAATTTCTGGAAAAAAGTTCTCTCATGCCTCCATCTTCCTAAACCGGGAAGTTATTCATGATTTGAAATGGCTTTCTGATGTTTTAGAAGATAGTGATGGGATTTGCATGCTGGATGCCATAGAATGGCCTCTCGAAAATGCCGACCTTGAAATTTTCTGCGACTCCACACCGTCCAACATGGCATTCTACTGTCCACAAGCAAATGTTGCATTCTGCTCACCAGTTCCAGATAACGCACCTCGAGGCACAATCTTTTACTACGAAGCACTCGCCATTGTCTCTGCTCTAGCTTGGGCTGCCCAACGACATCATCCCCCCCACCGCCTCGTCATTCGCTCTGATTCATTAAACTCGGTTGAAATGTTTCATACACTCAAAGCCTTATCAGGCTACAACACTCTCTTACTCTTTTCAGTGCGCATTCTCATGCACTCTAAAATCTCGCTACGTGTCGCTCATGTCAGCGGTGATTCTAACATCATTGCTGACGCTATCTCTCGCCTTCTGTTCAAACTTGCTTCAGAACATCACCCCGGCTTGTTAATCAAGTCTTTTCAACCCCCTCTGGATGCGCTGGGGGCCACCGCCTTATGATCCTCTCTTCTTCGAAGTCCAGGCAACCCTCCAGGGCTGCTTGGTCTCGCGAGAAACTCGTCCGTGAACGAGCTATCGCTCTGGGGCACGCGATTGAACTCTCCACATCTCAAACCTACAACTCGCATTTGCAATCCTACCTCACATTCGTAAAAATTCACCATTTTCCTATTGAACCCACTGTTGATACTTTGAGCTTCTACGTTGTGTTCATGTGTCACCATATCAAACCTCAATCCGTCGGCTCTTACCTTTCTGGCATCTGTAACACACTCGAGCCCCACTTTCCCAATGTTCGAACAATCCGCAGCTCGCTCCTAGTCACCCGTTCTCTTGACGGAATGAAGAAACTACGTGGGTCTGACCCTCCGCACCAAAAACAACCTTTGTCTGAAGATAGCTTGTTGTCCCTACTCTCCCAATACAACTCCATATCACACGACGATCTCCTATTCTGTTCAATGTTGCTCACCGCCTTCAGTGCTCTTATGCAAACAGGGGAAATCACGCAATCACCAAACGTAATTTCAGAAAACTTACCATGCGACATACACTTCTCTTTACTGATGCCTACTTTTCTTTCTTACTTCCCTATCACAAAGCCGACCGATTTTTCCAGGGCAATACCATCCTGGTGGAAAAACGTTCAGTTTTCTCTCCACTCTGTGCCCACACTGCTATGGCTTCGTACCTCCAATCTCGTGATCGACTGTTCCCTTTCCATCCCGAGCTTTGGTTAACCTCTTTGGGCGCTGTCCCTACTTACTCCTGGTTCGTAAAACGCTTGCATTCCGTTTTAGGTCTCCAAGTTGGTGGACACTCCATACGCTCCGGCTCTGCCACCGCCCTTGCACTAGCTGGGGTTCCCGACGACATCATCCAGGCTGCGGGACGATGGACATCTGAAACTTTCCGCATTTACATACGCAAACATCCTGTACTCTTGCAAGCTCTTCTCCATGGGCGCACTCTCTTCGAACATCGTGCCTGAACTCTCCATTCACAGTCACCACACCACCTCCACCCCCCCTCTCTCCTTCTCACACGGTTTCCTACGGTCGCGCTCAAACACGATAGACGCCCCTCCGGGGGCGCCGTTATAACCCTACACCCCTGCTCCACTTCTCGTGTGAAGTGCTACAGAGAGATTCGAACCCACATAAGCTTATCAGCCAACTCCGCTCTTGGATCTTCGGGATTCTCTGGTCCCCTTTCCTCGCCCCTAAAAACGCACACGTTTTGGACTAGGAAGCCGAAGTCAGGCCGCATTTTTTTGGTCTCCGTGTGTTTGTTGCTGTTACGAATGCTATGTCCTTGATCCAAGATGAGCTCGATGACATCTCTAATATTTTTATCCCAGAATCGATGGAAAGAGTCCTCGGTGCCAGTGGCACTAGGGGACTCGATGACAGCCGCATAGAGGCTTAGAATGAGCGGAGAGATCGCGTCAATTTTACTCCTTTTGAATAGCAATGCCACGTCTTCTTCCTCGCAAATGTCATTGTTATAAAATTTGGGGGTGATTAGGTCGTCATAGGAATCGTGAGAGAGAGCGATCTTCTCAGACCTCAAAGCTCCCAGCTCTCTCACGCGTCAACGACAGTCGAGGCTGGATATCAAGTCTAAGATGTTCAGAATCGACGTAGATAGTGTGTTACCCAAGCCCCATACCGACCACAACTAGTGGGAGAACCTGCTAAAATGTCTACTGCCGCAGAACAACAGATCCTCGACCGCACCTTCGAATCATTAACACTCGAAATTTGGCTCAATGGTAAGCAAACCATTGCCTCTGCTGAGGTTGGTTACGTATCATTGCTGAACTGAATCCGGCAGGATTATATTCCGCCGTATTCCGGGTGACTTTGGCTGGATTTTGTGAGTGTGGGCCAGTGTAATCCAGCACGACATTTACATATTCTCTAACAGACACTCGAAGGAAATACAAATCGAATGGCGATTGGTTCCTTATATTCATCACTATTGTGATGTATATTTTCTCCACGGTTCACATCGCGAATCGCTGGTGGAATTATCACCAAGCGTTTGTTTTCAACGAAGGGGCGGATGTTGTTCGCAAGCTTGAAACTATCCCGTTTTTTTGGACTGCCATCAACGTAACAGTCTTTTCGGCGAACACATTACATAATCGCGGATTGCCTTTTCGTACGAGAAATTCTGTCATGTTATTATATCTTCATTGAGCAAGGAATTCTGTAGATCTGGCGTTGTTGGGTCATCTGGGGACGTAACTGGAAAGTAATAATTCCATCGGCGACTTTGACAGTCGTTGGGACAGGTATGAGCTCTCTAGGTTTTGCGCCAAGATGTGTGCATATTGGGTTAACCACTCGTTTATACAGTCTTCTCTATTCGGAGATTGGTCCCAGGTGGAAAATATTGCCCAGGTTTATACTGGTGCTGTGACGAGCAGTTTCTTCATCAATACCGGCACTGTTTTTCTGGCACTCTCTTTCACAACCACGCTTATCATCACGATCCTTATTACGTTGCGGATTTGGCGTGTCCATTCCTTTAACAAATCAACGCTAGGGACTCAAAGTGACACGAGTTCTCACGCGACCAACGGCAGTCTGCTGAACGTAATAGAGATGGTCGTGGAGTCGGCCCTATTATATTCTGTGGCCGAACTGTTTCTGCTATGCTTCTTAGCGAGCGGGAATAGGTCTTATGCATACTCTCAAGATGTGGTAGCTCAGGGGACGGTTCTTTTTCGTGATGTATCATCGTCGTTGCTCCTTTGACATCGTTTCCATTAGGGAATTGCGCCAACTTTGATTTTGGCCAGAATCTCATTCGGAGTTGCTCGCCCACCAGATAGATGGACACTATGAGGAGTATAAAATTTTGGAAGGGATCGCATCGCACGGGGACATCACGAGTGGCCACGAGTATGGTGACTCTCGTGATGTCGTCGAATACTTGCCTTTAGGAACAACCAAGGCCGATTCAGAGTCTTACGATAAAATATGAGACCACCAGTTATCTTATGTCACAGGACAAGTGTTATCCGCATTTGCTGGAGGCACTGTCTATTTCTCATGTTGCTTTCTACTGTTGTCGAAGCTATAGTCTATGAAAATGCCATAAGATGCACTCTTTCTATCAAAACATCATCGGAGACGTGCGGACTGCCAAAGTAAATTGGTAGGCCGCATTTGGTTGTCTCGGAGGCATCCTCAAACTTGTCAATGACTTCAGCTGCTCCGCTGGCGTGCAGCACTCGCGCAACAGCCAGTCGTAAGTTGCAAAAGGTGGGACTCGGAAGATCTATCTTCTGTGATAAACTCCCTTTTCCAAATTGTATCTCGTCACCGTCCGATCTCTTCATAGTCGGCGGCTTCATCTCACGCACTTGCCTGTAGATATACTTGTACTGCTTTATCAATTAGTGCGCTGTATATCAACGACGATTGACTGGAGGATTACTCACTCTGCCATTCGGTTGTCGGATTGCCTCGATTCCCCAAGCCATTTTACTGTCATAGAAATCATGTACGTCGTTCTGTAAATTTAGAGCGTTTCTGGGATGGTTTATGTTTGCTTGTATGTCTTCTGAAGTGATCTCCTTTCCGGTGAAAGCCTCGATGGCGATATGTGTTTGCGTCTGATGACATATGTAAACGTGTCTCAGTGGTATGGGTGACGAGGACGGCACACTTGTTCATGCAAGGAAAAAGGAAGAATATGTGAACAACGCGGCACAACGTAAACCGTAGGGTCATTGAACGAGAAGTCGGTCATGGGACAATTGTAGCCATCACGGGCCATCACCTTCATTGGCGTTTAAGTTCAAACAAAAAACCGAGACACCGTCCTTGTGGACTCACTAATTCTTTAAGCGCTTGCTGGCTTCTCTTAACTGTCGCATTGCCTAGAAGCTCAGCGATCTGTGTCTCCCGAATTGGGTTCGGAGTGAGATGTGTGGATTCTTGAGGTGTCTTAGTTCCCCCTGGGTTCCTCACTGAGAAGAGTAATCAGCGTTGTTCATTGTAACAGGGTTGGGTATATAATCACAAGCAATTGCGAGATGCGTGAGATAATGACTTGCTAGCACTACAAGCTCTTTCAGATCTTCGGTTGGCCTCGGACAGCATGCTTTGATTTGATTCGCCCATGTCTGAGGATCGTGGTTGCAAGTTCCAGACTTCAGAGCGAAGGCTTGACATAAGAAGCGTGTTATAATTAATACAACGCGAAACCATTACGAATAAGAAACGAACCAAGACCGACGACATCGGGTATCGGACACTTTTGCATCTCAGTCAAGAGCTCTTGCGCCATGTCTTCTTGCGCAATGGCATGCTCGATCAAAGATTTCAGAAAAGTTGAGGTCGCGACCTTATAAATTGATTGCTCCACACCCAACCTACCAACCTTACCAAGGTCGACGGTGTCGCAAAAAGCAAGAACATGAGATGCAACCGTCATGGTCAATGGACCCGTCGGAGTTTGAATTTGACAATAGAGGTGAAGCGGTAATAGAGTGTATTAGTTTTCCAGCATAAGCTGACTCTCGCTAACTATGACCGCTTAGCTGTAGCGCTCCACACAGCTCCACTTTCGACGCCGTCATGCCATGTTCGAGCTCCGCAGCAAAAGCTTCAAACTTCAACATTCAACTCCAACTCCAACAAGCGTAATAGACGACAGAACGAACGAACAACGTATCCCAACCCCTACTGTGTTCTGTTTTAAACTTGAGAAAAGCGTGAAAGGAGGCTTGAGAGCCTCTGCGCTGGGCAGAAGCCCAAGGAGGACACGTCGAACATCACGGTCAGGCATGTTTAACTGCACTACACCTCAGGCCGAGGATGCCGGCTGCTGGCAACTCATGCCGAGTTTGCGCACTGAGCTCCACTTTCACCAGGTTGAGCTCCACTGCATCCTGGGGTGGAGCATCAAAAAGCTGGAAAGTCAGCTTAAGCTGGCAGCTAATACACTCTAATCATCATGAAGAGCAAACAAGCACCTCCTTATTACGACTCCTCATCCATTCTACCTCATAAGACTATGTAGGAGAGCTTGCACCACCGTCACCACATGAAATGCCACATTCTAAACCCTCCATTTGAGACTTTAGGAGACAACAGACTCCCTCCAACACTTGGACCTACCACCCCACTCCCCTGGCTTCACGACATCCCGCGCAGCAAGCTTGAAGAGAAACTCAAAGGCATCAAACTCCTCTTTCGGGTGTTTGATTCTTAGACTTTGCAGTGAACAAGATTGGACAGCAGGGGATTTGTGTGCAAGCGGTATAAATATACCTTCTTTCCTACCAACATTTTGGTTTGGTTTGGCATGAGTGCAAATGCCAGGAGACTGGCGGCTGCCCATATCCATAACTATCATTTTACTGGTCAATTCAAGGAATTCAAGAGCCTGTGGATATCGACGAGTCCTATTTGGCTCTGGGTGATCCTGGAATGTATGAAGTGGCACTTCAGTCAGAGAAGTCCAAGAACAGACATACAGATGGCACCACCTATTTTGATTTGCCAAACTGATTTGTCCCAGCCACAAATTAGATTTGTCTGATTTGCACTGATTTGTTGGCTGAGCAAATGCAAATCAACAAATTAATTTGTGCACCAAGGGGGCCTAATTTGCGCTAATTTGCGCCTAATTTGTCACTGACTTGCATTGCACTTGCACTAATTTGTCTGTATTCTGACTGTTCCAGAGACACAATTTCTCACTCTGTCAATCAATCCTTGTAACAAAATATTACCCACTGAATCTCAGAGCATTTGGTCAAGTGTTGCAGCCGCTGCATTGACTTCTGCACGAACTAATTTGTGCTAATTTGCGCCTAATTTGTGTCTGCTGGCAGGCCACTTGCACTAATTTGCCTGTATTCCCAGCCTTCCACACTTTTACTTCTTCCCTCTATTAGTTCACCATTGCCTAATGCAGCCTAACACTTGGACCTCCGTGGTGCCCACACTGTATGTTTGTGTATTGCAACTGCCACACTGACTTCTTCTCATTGGTTAGTGGGTCATGTGTGTTATGAGCTAGATTTCTTCTCGTCGGATGTCAGAATTTGTCAGAATGTTGGAGTTCAGGATTGAAGTTGGAAATCGAGATGTACGGATGTTGGCCTCAACTTATAGGTTGCGCCCTCTTGGATCCTTCGTGTCCTGGTATTTCGGAAGGTCAGAATGTCGGAGGAGTCGGACAAGATTGGAGAGTCGGATAAGACTTAGAGACGGAAGTGAGAAGTTATTGAGTCAAGGTGGGTCAATATTCGAACTGACTAGCGAGTACATGGAGGAGTCGTATATAAGAAATGATATAATCCGAATTGGAAAGATATGAATACGGAAATCCAAAATGGAGTGAATACGGGATCGGGGTAGAAGTAAATATGGACATAAGACCAAAGATGTAGATCTTGATAAGAATGACTAAATATAGATGGGATGGAGATAAGTAAAAACAGGTGGAGGAAGTTGGAAATACGAATCGGAATATATCGGAGAAAAGCAGAAAAGCTGGGAATGAATCTGGGTTCTAACAGTATCTCCTCTTTAAGGCTGAGCCCTCGAGGCCTAAGATCAGTGTGGAAGGTTTGGTTTGGTTATTAAGCAAAACCCCTAATGTGATATATAAGAGTGATGGTTGGGGCTTGACTTATCAGTTCCCTGATCTTCTTATCCCTACCCTCTTCTGAGCTAAAATGTTGATGCCGCCGATTATCTTGCTTGAGGACCTGATTTCTGAAGATGATTTGGGATTGGGGACTGATTCAGAGGCACAGATTCATGAGATTTCAGAGTTGCAAAAAGAAGCGGCAAAGAAATTGGAGCGGAGAAGGTCGGAGCAGAAAAAGGTGGAAAAGGAGGAGAGGAAGGCCAACAAAAAATCAGAGCAGAAATTTCGGGGAAGGAAAAGCGATGTGGTGGATAGAACCATTGCCTGTAGGAGGGTTCATGAATCTGCGATTAACCGGGTCAGACACGAACAGTATTGTTGTGTGGGATGTCGGGTTTGGGATATTTTTTGTTTGCCGATAATGGAGGGAGTGAATGCAACATGCGATGAATGCACAAAGGATGGGAGGATGTGCCGTCAGCCAGGAATGTTGGGATTTGCGGAAGAAGTTGCGAAAGGCGTGGATATGGGTGAGGAAGGAACAGCAGAGTTGCTGGTGAAGGAAATCCGAGAGTTGTGGAAGTCCGTCGATTGTCATGTGAGTTCCATGCGGACACATTCCGAGGAGATGCAGATTCTCACCACATGGGTACAAAGGATGGTTCAGCACCAGGAGCAGGAATTGGAAGTGAGGATGGAGGAAATGGAAAGGAATGAAATATGGGAAATGGAATCGGAAAATTGAATTGGGATTTGAGTGGAAACGCGAAGCGGAATTTCTTGGAACAGAGGGAAATGTAATTAGGGATTTGAACATAAAATGTAGGAAAAATTGGAAAAAATTGGAAAAAGAAAGAAAAGTTAAGGAAGAGTCGGACCGGGTTTGTCTGGATATTTGCGATGAAAGTCTTCAACGATCTCTGAAGCATTGCCTAATTCCATAGCAGGAATCCACGATGTTTCTTCATCGGTACCTTGATAACCCGTCCAGCATACCAAGTATTGTATTTTGCAATGTTGGCGATTGTCTATCTTGGAGTCCAGGATTTCGTCGGTTTTGTATTTGGGTTCACCTTCGATAATAACTGGCAGAGGCGGGGGCTGTATTCGGTTCAGGATTGCGTTTGGAGTCACGGGTTCTAGCATGGAAACGTGGAAAGATGGATGAACAGCACGCATACTATTGGGCAGTCAGAGAATAAAGGCTCTATTACTGGTACCTGTGGGTGTGATGATATCAAAAGGTCCGAGGTATTTTTCAGCGAGCTTCTTTGAAGGTTGGGTTGTGCGGAAAAATTCGGCTTTGACGAAGACTTTGTCGCCTACTTTGAAGTCCAGAGCTGGAGAACATTTCTTGTTCGTGGGTTCCTCGTATCGGGATTGTGCATCGGAAATTCTCCTTTGGAGTTCTTGGTGAAGTTCATCTAAGTTGATTGCAAAATCTTTCGTGCAGGATGAAACGAGATTGCATTTGGGATGGACAGAAATGTCGGGATTGTAACCTTTGTTAGCAAAGAATGGAGAGACTCCTGTTGTCGCATTCGGAGCATTGTTATAGGCGAATTCTGCGATTGGAAGAAGTTCAGCCCAATTGTCTTGTTGATAGTCACAATAAATGCAAAGGTATTGCTCAAGAGTCTGATTCGTTCGTTTGGTTTGTCCGTTGCCTTTGGGGTGATATCCAGAGGTGAAATGGAGGTTCATGTCTAGCGCCTTTCCGAGTGTGCGGAAAAAGGAAGACATGAATTCGGAACCTCAATCGGAGGTGACGTGAGTCAGAACACTGTGCTTGGAGAAGACGTGGAGAACGAAAAGCTGAGTGAGCATTGGAGAAGTGATTGTCGTGACTGTTGGAATGAATATCGCTTGTTTCATGAGTCTGTCAATGATAATGAGGATGCTGTCAAAACCCGATGAAAGCAGGAGCAACTCAATGAAATCCAAGGATATGGAATTCCATGGTCTTGGTGGAATTGGTAAATGCTTAAGGAATCCATAAGGCCGGTGTCGTTGGGATTTTGATCGCATACATGTTGTACAGGATTTGACATAAGAGATAATGAAGTCTCGGAGTTTCGGCCATGTATATTCACGTCGGATGTTGCTGAGTGTCTTGTTTTGTCCAAAATGTCTGGAGATTTGGTGGTCGTGCAGATATTGTAGAACGCAGAGTCGGAGGTCATTAACATCGGGAACGTAGATTCGGTTGTCAAGTTGGAGGAGTCCTTGAGGATCTACTGACCATTGGGGTGTCGGAGGATTTGCGGGATAGTTGGAAATTGCGGGATCGGAGGAGATGGATTGTCAGATTTCTTCATGGAGTTTCTCGAAGTCCATGATGGTAACTGCATGGAGAATTGTGACGTTGAGGGATGTGGCTCGGAGGGACGATGACAGCTGTTCGCTAGTGAAAACTGGGTGGAAATTGTGCGGGTTAACGCTGGCATAGTCGCTACTCCCCTCTTTAGGATAGATGTCCATCGTCTAGTTAAAGAGTCGGGTTTTGTTCCGAGTTTCCCGGGTTGGAATCAGATAACGAGGTTGAACTGACATAGGTATTCCGACCATTGTACTTGTCGTTGGGTTAGAAGCTTGGTGGTCACGAAATATTCAAGGTTCTTGTGGTTGGTTACAATGTCAATGGTGGAACCGGAACCTTTGATGTAGTGTTGCCAAATCTTGAAAGCTTCGAAAATAAGCAAGTAATTCTTTGTCGTGAACGTTGTAGTTTAATTCCAGGGTGGTGAAAGTTCTGGAATGAAAAGCTACAGGGTGAATTCCGCCATCTTCCGGAGAAATGATGGAGAGGATTGCTGCAAGGGCATAGTCCGAAGCATCGGTTTCCACGATGAGTTGACAATCGGGAATCTAGTGTGTAAGGATTGGGGCTGTGGTGAAGGCTTTCTTAAGTGTTTCAAACGATTTCTGACACTCATCAGAGAAGTTCCACTTTACAGTTTTCCAAGTGAGTCGGGTAAGCGGAATTGCGATGTCAGAGTAGTTATGAATGAAGCGTTGGTAAAAGTTCGCAAAGCCTAGGAAGGATTGGATATCTTTTACTTTTTGGGGTTTGGGCCATTCTTGGATTACTTTGATTTTATCGTCTGCCATTGAAAGTCCTTCCGGAGAGAGTATATATCTGAGATATTCCATTGTTGTCTTGTGGAAGTCACATTTGTCGGATCTTGCATAAAGTCGGTTTTTTCGGAGATGTCGGAGGACTTCGCAAACATGTTCTTCGTGTTCTTCCAGGTTGTTGGAGTAAACTAAGATGTTGTCCAAATAGATGAGGACTGAAACGTCGAGCATGTCACTGAATATGTCATTCATGAATTGCTGAAAAGCAGCTGGTGCGTTAGTGAGACCGAAGGGCATAACATGCCATTCAAAGGAACCGTATCAGGTGGTTTTCCACTCATCACCCTCTCTAATGCAGACTAAATTGTAAGCATGTTGGAGATTGATTTTGCTGTAAATCCGCACTTTTCCGGGGCTTTCCAAAAGGTCGGAAAGTCGGGGAAGCGGATATTGGTCTTTTTTCGTGATTTTGTTGAGACCATGGAAATTGATACAGAGTCGGAGTCCACCTAATTTCTTCTTTGAGAATAGTACCGGAGCACCGTGCAGAGAAAGTGAAGGGCAGATGAATCCTATGGCTAGTGCCTCATCAATGAACTTTCGGAGTGTTTCTAGCTCAACTAGAGATAGGGAATAAATGGTTCCCAAGGGGGGACTCTCTCCCTCTATCAGGTCAATCTTGAGATTGTACGGTTGATGATCGGTGAGGATTTCCACTTTCTTCTTGCTGAAGACGTCATAAAACTTGTGATATTCCGATGGAACACCATCGAGATTGGCTGTTGGATCGGGATTTGGGGAAGTGTCGATGATGGAAGCGGATCTTCCTTTTGGAAATATGCATAACTGAAAGATCTCCTCGTTGCCTAGTTTGCACAAGCGAGTGAATGCAGAAGCAGGGACTAGGTCGATAGGTGAGTCTTGTTCAGATGTTGGAGGGGCGTCCGTGTGATCAGATTTTGGGATTCTGGAAACCGCAGAGGCGGATTTCACAGAGAGTGACATTGGAATTGAATCTTGTTGCTGAGGAATGCGGAACGATATACTGCTCAATACCCAGTCAATCAATGGATTGTAGTGGGTGAGCCAGTTGTGTCCTAGCACGACGGAGCAGCTAGAATCAAGCGGTGTTACATACATAGTAACAACCTGATTTTCACCGGACAGAAAGCAGATTGGCATATCGATAGTCTGTGTGATTGAGACGTTAGAAGTGCCATCAAAAATTTTTAGTGGGATTTGCGGAATGTTGTGGAACTCCAGTGGAAGCTTGGAAGCGAATGATGAGTCTACAAAACAGTGAGTGGAACCGGAGTCCACGAGAGCTTGAATGTTAGTATTTGGGATAATGTCAGAAGTCAGTTGTATAGTAAGAGAATCAGATTTTGAAAGAGTGGAAGCGTTGAGTTGGACCTCGAAAAACGCACAGATGGAATCAATGCAACTCTGGGTCTGTGCAGAGGTCTCAGAGCTGCTTATTATTTTTTTGAATCCATAACGGCCGCAGGTTCAGCCTTGGACTCGGGTTTGCTCGAAATTGTGGAGGCCGCTCGGGCCTTCGATTGAGCATTAAGAGAGGTTGATCGTGGACAGTCCTTTGCGATATGCCCCGGTTTCCCACAGAACATGCAAAGGTTTTGGTCCATGCGTCACTGTCTCTCCTGTTGCGTTAGTTTCCCATCTTTTCCGAGTATGTTGGGAATATCTGGAGTTTTTCGGAAATTTGATGTGGAGGACTGAGGTTTGGTAGAAGAGGTGGAAGCTGAACTGTTGTTGTTGTTCATCTTCTGTTATTGGTTCGATCGGGATTCTTGCTTGTCCGATTTGCTGCTGTTACTGGAGTAGTTATTGTTGGAAGTGGTGGTGCGGTTGGCTTCACCTTGTCATTCCCAATAATGGCTGTCGATGGTTTGTGCGAGTTGTCGGAGTTCCGGGAGCATGTCGGCTTTGTCCTGGGTTGCAAGAATATCTTTAATACGATCGGGGAGTTTAGTATAAAAACTCCTATGAAGGGTGGTGTCGCCCCAGTTGACTCTAGCGGCTAGGCAGTTGAACTCTATGATGAACTTCGTGATGCATTGGTTGTCATGCATTCGGAGATTGTCGAGTTCGGTTTCCGCATCGCTGATGGGATTGTAAGCCCCAAAATTCTCTCAGAGTACCATTGTGAAGTCCCAATAGTTTGTACGCCAGGGTGGGTCTTGGAAGGTGTCGTTGTCTAAGAGTTCAGGCTTGAAAAAATCTAAAGCCATCCCTTTTAAAAAAGAGATAGTGTAAGTAACTTTCACTTCATCACTGGAAAAGGTCTGAGGACAATCGCAGAAGTGGAGCTTGCATTGAAGGAGGAAGGGATGGAGCTTTTGGGAATCCGATCCATCGAAGGTGTCGGGTTTGCGGAGTTTGGTTCTTCTGGTTTGACCTTTATTCGGAGTTCCCATGTGCTTGGCTATCTGTTTCAAAGCTTTTAACATAGCCTTCCCCTCATCTTCTTCATCATCATCACTGTCCTCATTGGTGTTGATGTTGTTGTTGTCACCAGGGTCGTCTTCCGGTTTGTTATTTGGGAGGCTAGATCCGGGCTCTGTGATTCCAGTGACAGTACAGGATCTGGTAGAAGGCATAGTGAATGGATCAAGAGTTTTAGTTCAAATATACTGTTATGAGCTAGATTTCTTCTTGTCAGATGTCAGAATTTGTCGGAATGTTGGAGTTTGGGATTGAAGTCGGAAATTGAGACGTATGGACATTGGCTTCAACTTATAGGTTGCGCCCTCTTGGATCCTTCGTGTCCTGGTATTTTGGAAGGTCGGAATGTCGGAGGAGTCGGACAAGATTGGAGAGTCGGATAAGACTTAGAGATGGAAGTGAGAAGCTATCGAGTCAAGGTGGGTCAATATTCGAACTGACTAGTGAGTACATGGAGGAGTCGTATATAATGAATTGATATAATCCAAATTGGAAAGATACGAATATGGAAATCCGAAACAGAGCAAATACAGGATCAGGGTAGAAGTAAATATGGACATAAGACCAAAGATGTAGATCTTGATAAGAATGACTAAATATAGATGGGATGGAGATAAGTAAAAACAGGTGGAGGAAGTTGGAAATACAAATCGGAATATATCGGAGAAAAGCGGAAAAGCTGGGAATGAATCTGGGTTCTAACAATGTGACCTTCACTGCTGCACTGCAAACGTTCTTTGCGATACACAGGCCTCACGTCCATACTCAAGCGCCACCAAGGTGTGTTATTTGTATCTGGTCCAATAATACAGTTAGGGGTTCACACTTTCTTGAGATTGCATGCAAATTAGGTGATTTGTGCAGACATGCAGCTGATTTGTGCCTGATTTACATGTAGTGTTGATCATTCCATGTCGTTTGCACTGTATGTGTGGTAATCCTGACTTTTATAAGTCTTCACTTGACTGTCCTACATCTTGTGTCTGCAGAGAGGCTGCAACTCTGGGATGGTGTGTTGTTGCGTTGTCTTATTGTCTTATGTTATTCCTACTGATTAGTATTAAATTAGTATATGGTTGTTCCCTGTCTTGATGAAACTGTGAACTCAGAACTAAACGTTGGTGTAAGGTACACAATCAAGTTTAGTCTAGCCACTGATAGTGTTCAAGGGGATATCAACCAAAGACTATTTACAGCTGAGATCTCCACAGCGATCATCAGAGAACACTATTACTTTGCAGTAACAATGCAACTCAAAGCACTTGGAGCAAGCCTAATAGTCTGGTCAAGAAAATACATGAAACTATGAGGGAGAGCGTACAGGGTAAAAATGCTTTGTGATGAGATGCAAGAAGAAGACACCAGCAGACTTGCCACGACTAGGCTCAAGGTCGCAACAATGGAGATGAATGGAGTCTGGTTGAATGGCTTGGCACTTCAGGGTTGTCAAAAAAGAAAAGTAAATGCATATCTGAACACACCATGGGTGAGTTATCAAAATCTCCAATGTGTCCAAGATACTGTTATGGACTGCACATATATTCTGCTCCTGTGATGTGATTCATCTTAATCAAGCTAAGGCCCTACAAGCAACAGAGCTTGATTAGATAAAAAACAAACTACACCCCAACACAAGCTATTAGATTAGACTTAGGCCCTACAAGCAACAAAGGCAAATCGAATAGTAGTCGTGATTGTTACCAACACAAGCTATTAATTTAACTCTGGCCCTACAAGCAACAAAGCTTCAAGTAATTAGTGAGGAAGTCAACACTTCCTGAGGCTCCTAACGAGCCTCAGCTCTTATTCTATCGTGATCCAGTTGAATGTCTACAGTTCTTGGCAGCAAATCCTACCTTTGATGAGCATCAGACTTATGGACCAGTGAAATATTTCACTGACAAGGAACTCAAGGACTGTGTCTATGGTGAAATGAACTCTGGGGATGCTTGGCATTTCTACTAGGATGTTATTGGAGAGGATGAAACTGTCAACCCTGCCATTATTGCCTCAGATTCCACACATGTTACAAATTTTTCTGGGGATGGGAAAGCGCATCCTGCCTACATCACTAGTGGGCAGATTGACAGTGATATTTCGTGGACAACCAAGTTGTTGTGCCTTTCTTTTACTGACATATGTCCCTGTGTGCAAATTCTCAAAGACAAAGTTTCCTAATCCCACTCAGCAGAAGGCCATGCCAGGCTGTCTCCAACATCGTCTGTTCCATGCTTGCATGCACATAGTCCTGAAATCTATGAAGGAGGCTGGACACACTGCAGTTCCCATGATTGATTCACATGGTAACATGTGCATGAACAGAGTCTTTCTGGCAGCTTGGATTTCAGACAAAGAGGAACAAAATATGCTTGCAGGATTGGGTGCAAATGCATGTGCTACTTGCCTTGCAGAAACACATGACCTTGGTTCTCCTCATGTCTGTGATGTGCGTACAGGACAGGCTATTTTAAACAAGATACAAATGGTTTCCCACCAAAATCCTAATGCAGATACTTGGCATTTTATTCAAGCATGCCAGAGGGTGCAGCTTAGTGGTGTAGAAGAACCATTCTGGTCAGATCTTCCCTACGCAGATATTTGCAAGGTCATTTGCAATGATGTCCTTCATGGACTTCATAAGGCATTTAGTGACCATACTGCAGACTGGAGCATCAAAAAGATTGGAGACATTAAGATTGACAACCGTTTCTGTTGACTTCTCAAAACACCTGGCTACATACATTTTTCTGGAGGTATCTCTAAAATATCTCAGTGGTCTGGGAGGGAATGGAAGGATCTTGAGCACAATTTCTTACCAGTGATATATGGTGCACAAAGTGCAGGTGCCATCATTGCAACACATGCTGAACTGGATTTTTATATATCATGCACAGTGGCAGACATTATCAGAGACAGATATACAATGGATGGTTGATTTTAATCAAAAGTTCCATGCACACAAAGATGCATTTTCAATGGAGATGGCAGGGATCAGAATCTTTTTGAGATTCCCAAGCTCCATGCTCGTCATCATTACCCCGAAAGTATTTGATGGCTTGGAGTTCCTTTCAACTACACCACTGAAATCTCTGAACGCTATCATATTGAGGTGGCCAAGAAAGCACACAAAGCTACCAATTGCAAGAATTATATCACACAGATGATAACCTGGCTGGAGCGTCAGGAAAAACTGTATTTTCATAGCCAATATGTTCGGTGGATGGAGGGTGACTGGCAAATCAGTGAAGATAACTCCCCAGATTTCCTACTTGAGATAGAGGGGGAAAACCCACAGCTAGTGGTAGCTGAAATGGATACAGAAGTTGATTTAGAGGATCTTCTAGTGGTCAAACCATCTCCTATCACTAAGCTTTGACCTAAATTTGTGGAACAACTTTCACCACCATCTCATTCAATTGCTAAGAGACCTCCAAGAAAAAACCAAGCCATTGCTAGGATTTCTGTGGAATACCAACTTCCTAATCTGGTTCATGCATTGAAGGTTCATCTGGTGCAGCTCACTGAAGCTGTATCCTCTCGTCAACTTCAACAAAGAGCAACACAGTACCAACTTCCACAGGAATGGCAGT
>MU134350.1:0-157301 GCA_015039355.1 Ramaria rubella
AACTCCAGCAGAAGCTTGGAAGCAAATGATGAGTCTACAAAACAGTGAGTGGAACCAGAGTCCACAAGAGCTTGAATGTTAGTATTCGGAATAATGTCAGAAGTCAGTTGTATAGTAAGAGAATCGGATTTTGAAAGAGCGGAAGCATTGAGTTGAACCTCGGAAGACACACAGATGGAATCAATGCAGCTCTGGGTCTGTGCAGAGGTCTCAGAGCTGCTTATTATTTTTTTTGAATCCATAATGGCCACAGGTTTGGCCTTGGACTTGGGTTTGCTTGAAATTGCAGAGGCCACTTGAGCCTTCGATTGAGCATTAAGGGAGGTTGATCGTGGACAATCCTTTGCGATATGCCCGGGTTTCCCACAGAACATGCAAAGGTTCTGATCCATGTGTCGCTGTCTCTCCTGCTGAGTTAGTTTTCCGTCTTTTCCGAGTATGTTGGAGATATCTGGAGTTTTGCAGAAATTCGGCATGGAGGACTGAGGTTTGGTAGAAGAGGCAGAAGCCAAACTGTTGTTGTTGTTTGTCCTCTTCTGCAATTGGTTCAATTGGGATTCTTGCTTGTCCGATTTGTTGCTGTTACCGGAGTAGTTATTGTTGGAAATGGTGGCGCAGGTGACCTCGCCTTGTCATTCCCAATAACAGCTGTCGATGGTTTGTGCGAGTTGTCAGAGCTCTGGAAGTGTGTCAGCTTTATCCCGGGTTGCAAGAATATCTTCAATACAATCGGGAAGTTTAGTGTAAAAACTCCTACGAAGGGCGGTGTCGCCCCAGTTGACTCTAGCAGCGAGGCGGTTGAATTCTACGATAAACTTTGTGATGTGTTGGTTGTTGTGCATTCAGAGATTGTCAAGTTTGGTTTCCACATTGCTGACGGGATCGTAAGCTCCAAAAGTCTCTTGGAGTACCATCGTGAAGTCCTGATAGCTTGTAAGCCAGGGTGGGTCTTGGAAGGCATCATTGTCTAAGAGTTCAGGCTCGAAAAAATCTAAAGCTGTCCCTTTTAAAAAAGAGATAGTGTAAGTAACTTTCGCTTCATCACTGGAAAAGGTCTGAGGATGATCGCGGAAGTGGAGTTTGCATTGAAGGAGGAAAGGATGGAGCTTTTGGGAATCCAATCTGTCAAAGGTGTCAGGTTCACGGAGTTTGGTTTTTCTGGTTTGACCTTTATTTGGAGTTCCCATGTGCTTGGCTATCTGTTTCAAAGCTTTTAGCATAGCCTTCCCACCATCTTCTTCATCATCATCATCGTCCTTGTTGTTGTTGGTGTTGTCATTGTCACCAGGGTCATCTTCCAGTTCGTCATTCGGAGGGATTGATTTGGGGTTTGTGTTTCCAGTGACAGTATGGGATCTGGTAGAAGGCATAGTGAATGGATCAATAGTTTCAGTTCAAATATACTGTTAAGAACTAGATTTCTTCTCATTGGATGTTGGAATTCATTGGAATGTCGGAGTTTGGGATTTGGGTCAGGACTGGAATCGTACAGACGTCAGCTTCAACTTATAGGTTGCACCCTCTTGGATCCTTTGTGTCCTATTATTTCAGAAGTCGGGATGTTGGAGAAGTCAGAGGAAATCGGAGGGGTCAGAGAATGGAAGGTCGGGTAAGGACTTAGAGGTGGAGGTGAGAAGTTATCGAGTCAAGGTGGGTCAATATTTGAACTGACTAACAAAGTACATGGAGGAGTCGTATATAACGAATTTGATACGATCTGAATCAGAAAGATACGAATACGGAAATCCAAAATGGAGCGAATATGGGATCGGGGTAAAAGTAAATATGGACATAAGACCGAAAGATGTAGATCTTGATAAGAATGACTAAATATAGATGGGATGGGGATAAGTAAAAATGGGTGGAGTAAATCGGAAATACGAATCGGAATATATCAGAGAAAAGCAGAAAAGCTGGGAATGTGGGTTTTAACAGTCTACTACTACTACTACTACTACTACTACTACTACTTCTACGTCAAGGCCAGCTTTGTCAATCACATGACATTTGCTGTTGTATCTCGTCTACACTTACATCATATTACATCATCATCATCATCACTGCTACATCCTCATCTTTGTTTTCATTCTACCTTTGTTGCTGCTGATAGCAAAATGCACTGAGCTGAACACCAGTGTTAGTAGCTGTGCAACGACAACACCACTACCCACTGTCTTTTGGATTCATTTCCAAAAGTAAACCGACACCAGTATAGGTTTGGCCTACATGGGCATTGAGTACGTGCTGTGCAGTCTCATCATAGCAGAGTTTACTCTGCTAACATGCAAAGTAGGGCTCTATTTTCACAAGAGCCCTAGCAGGGTCTACCCCAGCATGAACACCCAGCCATTGGGCGAGTTCATCTAAGGAAGTGTCCTCAGGAGGATGCTTTCATTCGAACATTAGTTTGACACTGGTGGATAACAGCATTGGCAGATCATGCCACCAGCAGGATCTAGCTAATTTGGCCCATTGGCCATGGACTGTGAACAAGTCCATTAATTTCTGAAGAAAGACAAGACTGTCTTTCTTGGGTTTGATCAGTTTGAGCCTGAGCCAAACCCAAATGTCGACATCCTCAAGCATGAGGGTGTTATCTCCATACCCATGGATAGCAGGTGGTACTCCCTCTGGGGAGTACTCAATGGTGTGTAACACATCCCTAAGATTGGGAGGTGTATCATGCACAATCTCAAACACTGGCATTCAAGTAGTGAGCTTCTGCTGATGGTCAGCATGCTTAATGATAGCATGGTGAGCAACATTGCACGACAGAGCAAATGTTGTGTGTGTGATTGTGAGTTGCTCAATGAACCTGGGTTCATTGAGTGAGCACATGTCAAACCACTCAGTGGGTCAGCAGCTTGGTTGCACCACAGTGGGGTGGGGTGCCTTGCCCAACAGGCAGGGCAAAGTATCACATCTGGGATGCAGGTGGATCACCTATGGTGAGGGCAATCCAGGCAGTCAGCAATGCTGGGTAAGGTGCTGCTAAGGTTCACTTCTTTGAGGCAGTCTTGCGACCAGATCTCACAGGTCCTACTGGCGAGCCACCAGCATCTGCAGTGGACAGACTCATTGAGTCTGTCAATGACTCTGACAGTAAGGTCAGAGCTGTGCTTGTTGATGCAGCTGGCATTGAGGGGGTGGCAGATAGTCAATCTGCAATCTCATGGCTGCATTGCTGCTCCTTAAGCCAGAGCAGCACATAGACTGTTGAGCTCTGCAGTGAGCTCTTGAAGCTCCTCTTTGTAAGAGGAAACAGTGTTCTTTACAAAAGGATGCACCATCTCAGCCAACAGAGGTGGCCATGCTACTTTTAATACATGTTCGATGTTGTGCAATAACGACGTGCATTCTGGGGTCAATCAGCTGCAATTTGGTGACTGCCAGCAGATGCTGGGCATAAGCATTGCACTCTGGACAGGAGTTGCAATGGATGATGGCTATGGCATCTTTGACACCATGGACAGTCCAAGTTTGCTCCATTTGGAGCATAGCAAGTCAGAGGCACTGGGCTCTGCAAAGAAAAATGGATTGGACATGGTAGCCTCCATGGTGGTTATCACTGGTGTAAGATACTTAAATGATATCACACAAACAGACTGAGCCAATTTGTTTATTGGTGTCTGTGATGCGTGTGGTTACAAGTAAGATTCAGATGATTATCTAATTACTTGTGGACAACTGTATAGTTGTCCATTATCTACAAGTGCCCCTAGTGGGTGGCTTATATAATACAACCCATAAGTCAGTCTGATGACTTATATGCTCTAATTAGTAGCATATATGCTACTGTAAGAATCTACATTCTTACATCCTCCCCACACACCGAACCTTAGGAGGTTTGGGCAACTTTATGCTGATGGAGGATCAGCATGTAATGGTGCAGGCACAGTCGAAGACAACTGCGCAGCTACTTCGACGGTATTGTCATAGTAGATGGAGTTGGCGGGATCAACTTCCATCGTGGTATCATCCACTGCGGTAGCGGATGCCGGTGGGGGAGCAGGTGGAGCAGAGGGTTCTGTTGATGGCACATCCGTACATGCCTTCAAGTGGGGAGGCCCTCTGCTGCATCTGTTGAGCGATGAATCATTGTCAGACATCAAAGGTTGTCCCCAAAAGCCGGGGGGACAAGGGGGCATGGGTATGTGAAGGCTGGTGTATGGCTGGCCTTTGCAGGCGTCAAGTACCTGTTGCACAGTTTCATTGTAGCAGACTTTGCTCTGCTTGCGCACAAAATAGGGCTCTATATTGATTAGAGCTCTAGCAGGGTCTACCCCCATGTAGGTACCTAGCCACTGGGCTAGTTTGTCGAGTGAAGTGCTCTCAGGAGGGTGTTTCCACTCAAACACCTTCTCGACACTAGTGGACAGTAGCACCAGTAGATCTTGCCACCAGAATGTGCTGGCAAGATAGGCCCACTTGCCATGGAGTGTGAACAGTTCCAGGAGTTTTTGAAGAAAGACTAAGCTGTCTTTATTTGGCTTAATTGGTTTAAGCCAGACCCATACATCAACATCCTCTAGTTGGAGGGTCTTATCTCCATCCCTGCAGATAGCGAGTGATACTCCCTCTGGGGAGTATTCAATGGTGCGCAACACATCCTGAAGATTGGGAGGTGTATTGTGCATGATGTCAAATGCTGGCATTCGAGTGGCTAATTGTTGCTCGTGGTCAGCACACATGATGATGGCATGCTGTGTGACAGGGCAAATGTCACACGTGCTAGCGTGAGCTGCTCAACAAACCTAGGTGTGTTGAGAGGGCAGGTGTCGAATCACTCTGTGGGTCAATGGCTCATGTGTACTGCCATAGGGTGCAGTGCTTTGCCCAATGGGCAGTGACAAGCATGATACTCAACAGTGCCTACTACACTACAAAAGACACTCACTGCACACATGCCTATCTTCATCAGCTTTTGCCAGACCATCATCTGCTCTGCTACCTCCAGTCTGCCAGACGCATCATCTCCACATTCATTCTACATTCATCAATTTTATTTTCGATATGCCATCCAGCATTGCCGCCACCATATCCCATGATTTGTTTCAGATGACCGCCAAGCCAGACATCCACATTGGACCACGCATCGAACTTCCAAGTCAATGTTCTCCCCTTGATATTCATTTATCCAGTCCTCCTCCATCTGTCGCATATTGTCAGTACTATCCTCTTTACGTCGAATCTCCTGAAGGCCCATACCAAATATTCCCCTCCTATCCTCCTCATCGCGTTCACGACTGCATTTGGGTAGTCAACTCTGTCTGCCATGCTCCCTTCCACATCATCGATTTTGACCCAAACTACAAACCAGTGAATGGTTGGCATCGTATTGTACTCAGGAACTACTGGGATATCAAAGAGTTTGGTCCAGGAACAGAGATTTGCTATGGTAATGTGCCCAAGGACTTCATCAAACAAGACTCGTCTCCGTTCTCTCTCTGGAGGAGATTCATATCCAAGTGTTGTGATTGGTTCAAATGTTTCTGAATCGTCTTCAAGTCAAGTAACTCTCTTACTCATCCTCGGAGATATTTGACAATCAACTGGAATCCTATTGGACGGCTATGACTCATTTTCCTCACATGGCTCACTTGCTTCTTGGCTGTACTTCTATTTCCAATTGTTCCACATGGTCTATTGTCTGTGACTCACTTCTATTCTATTTCTGGCTTCTATTTCCAATTCGCTGCCACATTTCTATTCATTTCTTTGACCACCTGACTCATTTCTCCATTCTATTACAAACCACCTTCCTATTTTGGTTTTCTGCCTCTTGCCATTAGTGATTTCTCCTGTCTGCTGTTGACAACATCATTGTATGGCATACTCGCATTGTTTGTTGTTCTGCTCATGTATATAAGGCCTGTTTCGCCTTAGTGTACCCCAATTCACCTCTTTCAGTTGGATTCACTCATCTAAGTCTCAAGTCTAAGTCTTCTAAGTCTACTACTACGTCTACTACTTCTACGCCTACATCAAGGCCAGCTTTGTCAATAACATGACAATTGCTGTTGTATCTCCTCTTCAGATGCAGTCCTACGACTGGATTGTGATGGTGCTACCGGTGAGGCACCGGTAGTAGGGGTAGACAGACTCACTGAGTCTGTCATCAAATCTGGCAATGAAGTCAGATCAATTATCGTCAGTGCTGATGGTGTCGACTTCATGGCAGATAACTTATCCACCATTTTGTGATTTAGCTGTCTCTCTTTATCAAGAGCAGCGCACAGACTACCGAGCTCTGCATGGAGCTCATGTGTTTCCTCTTTGTAAGAGAATACCACGTCCTTAATGAAAGGATGTGCCATCTCTGCGAGTAAAGGTGGCCAGGCCACTTTGAATGCACGTTCAATGTCATGCATTCTGGTATCGATGAGATGCAGTTTGGTGGCTTGCAGCAAATGCTGCATATAGGCATTGCACTCCAGGCAGGAATCACAATGGACAATGGCTATGGTGTCCTTGATACCATGCACTGTCCAGCTCTGTTCCTTTTGGAGCATAGCAAACTGTTCAGAGGCACTAGGTAGTGCCTCTGCCAAGGAAGGTGGATGGGATGCTTGAGTGTCCATGTGAATTCCCAATTACACTCACACTGGTGCAGGTGTGGTAGTGGGTGGCAACAAGCCTTGAAGCAGCAATAAAATTGTCGCTTAAATTTAAGGCAAGTGCACCTGTCATGTCACGTGATGGCGTCACATCATGCAAATCACCAACATGAACTATGTTCGTGTCGAGTCCTTTTATTAAAGGACTCACTCCTTATCAGTATTGTGCCTGTAAGGCACAATTAGGAAGCTCCCACGGCTTCCTAACTCCCCTCAGCTCTAGATAAGCATCTAGCGCTTCTAACTCTCTGCATGCAGAGAGTGGCTCCCAGGTGACATCTCCCAATGTCCACCGCACTTGTAACTCCAACTTGGAGTCACTAATCCAGTGATGAGCAAGGATCTCATCCATGAACCATTCTGGTTCATCTTCTTTCCCAAAGTCATAAATATAATTTATGAGGAAATCTTTCGTTGTCATTGGGTATATCCAGTCTGATTAGACTTGCATGAAACTTTGGAAGTATCCTCTGAGCCAACAACTCACACAAACTATCAACAGTCATTATTGGGAATGACAAGGTGAGGTCAACCACACCACAGCTTCCAACAACAACAATTCTGGTAATAATAGCAAATCAGAAAAGCAAGAATCCTGATTCAACCAATCACAGAAGAAGATGAACAACAACAACAATTCCACTTCCTCTTCTTCTACCGAACCTCAGTCCTCCATGTCAAATTCCCACAAATCTCCAGACATTTCCAGCATACTCAGAAAAGATGGCAAACTCACCCAGCAGGAAAGGAAACGATGCATGGACCAGAATTTGTGCATGTTCTGTGGATGACCTGGCCATATTGCAAAGGATTGCCCATGGTCAACCTCCCTCAATGCTCAGTTGAAGGCCAGAGCAGCCTCTGCAACACCAAGCAAACCTGAGTCCAAAGCCAAACCTACAGCCACTACAGATTCAAAAAAAATAACAAGCAGCTCTGAGACCTCCACACAGACCCAGAGCTGCATTGATTCCATCTGTGTGTCTTCTGAGGTTTGACTCAACACTTCTGCTCCTTCAAAATCTGATTCTCTTACCATACCTTTAACTTCCAACATTATTCTGAATACTAATGTCCAAGCTCTCATGGACTCCAGTTCCACTCACTGTTTTGTAGACTCATCATTCACTTCCAAGCTTCTGTTGAAATTCCGCAATATTTCACAGATTCTGCTAAAGCTTTTTGATGGCACTTCTAATGTTGTAATCTCACAGGCTATTGATATGCCAATCTGTTTTCCATCCAGTGAAAATCAGGTTGTTGCTATGTATGTAACACTGCTTGATTCTAGCTGCTCTGTTGTGCTAGGACAACTGACTCACCCACTACAATTAATTGATTGACTGGGTATTGGGTAGTATATTGTTCTGCATTCCCCAGCAGCAAGATTCAATTCTGACATCACTCTCTATGAAATCCACCTCAGTGGTCTCTGGAGATCCGAAATCTGTTTGCACAGACACCCATCCAACATCCATACAAGACTTACCTATCAACCTAGTCCCTGCTTCTGCATTCACTCACCTTTGCAAACTGGACAATGAGGAGATCTTTCAGTTATGCATAATTCTGAAAGGAAAATCCACCTCAGTCATTGACACTTCCTCAGATCCTGATCCAACAGCCAATCTCAATGGTGTTCCACCAGAATACCATGAGTTCTCCAATGTCTTCAGCAAGAAGAAGGCAGAAATCCTTGCCAACCACCAACCATATAGTGCAGACGGTCACTTCTTAACTAAGTTGCTCCCAGCTGAATGGCCCCACCCCAGGTTCCTGGACCCCTTGGGAATAATTTGGAATCTTGAAAGGAGTTGATTCCCAAATTTTGGGAAAATTACGTAAGCTTATGTAAGAGGGTCAAATTTTCCTGTCGCTGATCTAGTTACTAGTAAGAAGCCTTGGTCTGCTCCAGATGCCCAAACAGTCTCAAGATTCTAGCCACAGCATGCAAACCAACCCAAAGTGAAATGTGGATGAGTCCAATCTCTGGACTACATGTGTAGCACAAGTGAGTCAGATGATAATCACAGCTCAGTGTCAATGTCGAGTCCTCTGACACAAGGTGGTACTGATTCTCATTTGATAACACATAACATCATTCCCTCACAGACACTAGCAGATCTAGAACTAGACAATGACTTGGATGTGAACTTCAAGAGATTTCCAATAATGCAGCTTTATCTGATATTTGATCCAAATACTTGAGAATTGAGCAAGTTTCTTTGTTTGTAAATAGTTTGCATGCTCAATTTTGTGTATCAGTGCTTGCATGTAGGACTTGCCAAATCAGCAATTAAAAGAGCCAGCTATCTTGAACAGAATCCAATTGAGCCTGGCTGGGATTTTGCTAAAAGAGGTATGCATGTTTGACTAGTCTAATACCACATCTTTTCTCAGATACATTTGAGACTGCTCAAGTGATGTAAGGTGCAACTTTGCCTTGATTGGTGTACCACAGGATTAATCCGAAGGTTTTTGCAGTTGCGACTGGTATATGGATGCTTATGGTAATATCTCTGTTCAATACCAATACATAGAACCCTGTTTACAGCCTGCAGAAAGTTTCTGGAGAGGAACTGAACAGGCTATCAAATCACAGTCAGGCAGGGTGTGGCATTTTTATGAATATTACCTAACATATTTTCATCATATTAGCCTATTTTCAGGCTGGAAATCTTCTGTTTACATCTTCAAAAGATGAATTGAAGGCTCTGTGATTTTTTTGTTATTTTTCCCAATTTTTCTCGGCTATTTTCATAGGAGAAGGTCAAAATTTTAGGTCTTAAAATTTCAAACATGTTTTAGCCCATCCGGAGTGTACTTTTCTTACAATAGACATCCATTAGAACCTATTCAAGGTGTTTCATGATGTTATCATAACTTTGTGAGGGGGAGTTACAGTTGCGAGTTTCTCACTAAGAAAAATAGGTGCCTTGGTCGAGAAGTGACCAACTGTACCATATGATCTCAAGATTGACCTGATAGAGAGAGAGAGTCCCCCCTTGGGAACCATTTATTCCCTTTCTCCAGTTGAGCTAGAAACACTCTGAAAGTTCATTGATGAGGCACTAGCCATAGGATTTATCTGCCCTTCACTTTCTCCACATGGTGCCCCAGTGCTGTTTTCAAAGAAGAAATTAGGCAGACTCCAACTTTGTATTGATTTCTGCAGTCTCAACAAGATCACTAAAAAAGACAGATATCCGCTTCCCTGACTTTCTGACTTATTGGAGAGTCCTGGAAAAGCATAAGTTTACAAAATTGACCTCTGACATGCTTACCATTTAGTCTGCATTAGAGAGGGCAATGAGTGGAAATCCACCTTCAGGACCTATTACAGCTCCTTGGAATGGTATGTTATGCCCTTCGGTCTCACTAACACACCAGTCGCTTTTCAGCAATTTGTGAACAGTGTTTTTGGCGAAATGCTCAACATTTGCATCCTTATCTATTTGGACAACATCCTGGTCTATGCCAACAACCTGTAAGAACACTGAGAACATGTCTGTGAAGTTCTCTGACATCTCTGAAAAAACCAACTTTATGCAAGATCTGACAAGTGCAATTTCCACAAGACTATGGTAGAATATCTTGGATACATGCTCTCCTCCGAAGGACTTTCAATGGCTGATGACAAGATCAAAGTAATTCAAGAATGGCCTGAACCAAGAAAAAACATTCAATCCTTCCTAGGTTTTGCGAACTTTTACTGACGCTTCATTCATAATTACTCTGACATCATGATTCTGCTTACCTGCTTAACCCAAAAATCAGTGACTTGGAACTTTTCTGATGAGTGTTGGAAAGCCTTTGAAACACTCAAAAAAGCCTTCACCACAGCTCTGATCCTTATGCATTGGATTTTGTCAACTCATGGAAACAGACACCTCCAACTATGTCCTTGCAGCAATCCTCTCCATCATTTGTCCAGAAGATGGCAAAATTCACCCCATAGCCTTTCATTCTAGGACTTTTACCACCCTGGAATTAAACTATGACATTCACAACAAGGAATTACTTGCAATCTTTGAAGCTTTTAATATTTGGGGACATTACCTTGAAGGTTCTGGCTCCATCATTGATGTTGTAACCAATCACAAAAACCTCAAATACTTCACCATGACCAAGCTTTTAACCTGATAACAAGTCCAATGGTTGGAATACCTATGCCAGTTTAACCTCATTATATGTTTCCAACCTGGTAGACTTGGAACTGTAAGGGGACGTCAATGGACTGTAAGACGAATGCCTCTAACCCAAGTGTATAACAAGGATAGCGAATGTACATGAGCTATCTACTGCTTATATAGACGCATGAGAGTCACAAGTGTCTAGATAGGAAACATATCTAATGGCTATCGACCAATTGATAAGTGCAGCACTATCTACCAATCAGAGATACTCAAGATAACCTGCCAAAAGATAACTAAAGATAGAATGTTAGGTCTATCACATGTCTGTGATAGGTTGGGGACAGACAATGATAAGGAGATAAGAAGGATGTAGTACCGGGTATGCACTCCCCAGGAGTCTACCAGACCATAGAGTAGGAACTATGCTTTAGTAAGCATGCTCAGCCTAGCAATGCTGAAGGCCAAGGCAGAGTTCCCCTTACAGGAACAAAACTGGACTCTTTAACTAGATGATGGGACATCTATCCTAAAGAGGGGTGTAGCAACTATGCCAACATTAATCTGCATAATTTCTGCCCAGTCTTCACTAATGAACAGCTGTCATTGTCCTTTCAAGCCACATCCTTTAACATCACAGTTCTCCACGCAGTTACTATCATGGATTTTGAGAAACTTCACAAAGAAAACTGACAGTCCATTCCCTCCAATCCCACAAAACCTCTGAATCCCCATTAGTCAGTAATATATCTGCACAATCATCAAATTTCTGGACATTTCAATCAAAACAAGACTCTCAGCAATATCCAACGTGAATATACATGACCAAAACTCTGCGACTTCATGATTTCCTATGTCAAATCCTGCACAACATGTATGCAATCAAAATCCCAATGACATTGGCCTTATGGACTCCTTAAACATTTACCAATTCCACCAAGACCATGGAATTCCATATCCTTGGACTTCATTGAGCCACTTCCACCTTCATGGGGTTTTGACAGCATTCTCTTTATCATTGACAGACTCACAAAGCAAGCCATATTCATTCCAACAGTCACAACAATCACTTCTCTGATGCTTGCTCAACTCTTCATTCTCCACATCTTCTCTAAACATGGTGTACCAACTCACATCACTTCTGATAGAGGTTCAGAATTTGTATCCTCATATTTCTGCACACTTGGAAATGCATAGCCCCAAAATTACATGACACCAGTCATTTAGGATTCCATATTTACAAAGGAGTGCCTCTGCTTTGTTTGGCAGCAGGGCTGTCACAACCTCGGCAGGGGTCAGTGAATGGATTTGCATGATGCAGCTCTGTGGGCAGTCTTTGCAAAGGCTGCATGAATGGACATTGCAGCAGTTACTCCCAAATTTGCATGCTCCTGTACATGCCCAAGAGAAGCAGAATTGTTTGCCAGAGGAAGCAACAAGCAAGTGCTCTCCTCTGGGGCCACAGACAACTGTGGCAACAGACTTTCCAGCCATCATTCATTCAGCTTTACAGTCAGTGGGTAAATGGCCTGTAAGCCCACATCAAAAGCAAAGAGCTTGTTTAAGTCTCAAGTGTTTGCAGTTGGATGGCTGCAATGGGTTGGTGCTAGCTGGGTGTTTGGGCAATGGAAGGGAGTGTCCTGTGGTAGGGTGCAGTGTATAGGCATGAGGGGTAGGTTTCAGTACTAGCCTCATGGACATAATGGTTAAAGCACTAGTGTCAAGTGACACTAGGTCATGCAACACTTCTCTTTTTTTCATGTCATAGTCCATAGCAATTTCCCACTTACAGGAGCATGCAAGCTCCATAACCAACATATTGTGTGTTGCTAGCACATCAGCACAGGTATCACCCCAGTGTAATCAGATGCAGTCCACAGCCATTTTGAATGCAGCATGCCAATCAACCATTGATATGGACTTCTCAGTGCATCTGTCTAGGCCTTTGACAGTGATCCCTCCATTCACATTTAGTGAAGTCTTCATCACCTCATTCTGCTTTGGCTCTGGCTGCTGATATCAGTGCCAAGTAGGGAATATAGCGGAAGTTCTGAAGGCATCCTTGACACAGGAGGGAACAGCTAAACCAGTGAGTCCATCAGTTTGGGAAGGTAGGATGGATATGAACCGGTGAAGAATGGTGAGAGGTAGGGATGCAGGTAAGGAGTTAAACAGTTGAAACAGGAGTAGGCACACTGGCGAAGAGAGGTAAGGAGTTGGGCACATTAGCCAGGAAAGGAAAGTGGGCTTGTTGGCACAATGGCCAGGTAGGAAAAGGTGGGAGTGGAGGGGTTTAACGATAAAGGAAAATGAGTCTCACGTAGCTCTAGCGCACTCGATTTGAAACCAGGTATAATCTCTGGGAGTATCGGTCTCCTGTCGTCTCTCGACGACGTAGCTGTAATGGCCGCGGCTCGTGCTGCTTCGACTCTGCTCTCGTCTGTAAACAACGTGAGGGGTGAGGAGTGAGCGGGTCTGGCCATGGTAAGGTGAGACTTGGCTGCCAGCAGCTCTGCGATCTGGGTTTCGATTGCTGAGATAGAGGGGTCTTCGGTGGAGGTTTCGGCAGATCTTGTGTCAAGCACGCCGTTGTTTGAGCTGGGATTCTGGGGGTCGGCTTGTCGCTGTGGGCGGTGTTGGGGAGAATCGGACTCGGTGGAAGTGGCAGAAATATTTTGCGATTGCTGGGTGCTATCGGCTTGTGTTTCTGCGCGACGAGTGTCGGTGGGTGCGGATTGGGTGTTGCGGAGTGCTTCATCCCTCGAGACTAGATTGAGGTGGTGGTGAGTGCCTCCAGTGGTCGTGTCTGTGGTGGCGTTTGAGATGGCCATCATGCGAGAGAAAAAGGGATGGATGGATGGATGAAAATATGGATTGGTAGATTAGGAATGAAAGAGTTAGACTACGGCTTGGATGTGGATTTGAAGGAGTGGGGAAAAAAGGAGGAAATTAGAGCGAGTGCTTGCCGCTCAGCTGGGCGCTTGTGCCGGCTGGCACCTTGAGCTATGTACTAAGAAGTCTCATTGAAGTGAAGCCATATTGGATCTCTAGCTCAGTCCAGGCTCAAGAAGCCTCAGCTCATTGCGGGAGACGGTGACTGTTGAACTGGTCTAGGTGAGTTTCGAGTCTTTATGATTTCCCGTAAATCCTACAGGATATTAAGTTACAGTAAGTCGGTTAATTAACCAGTGTTATTAACGAGCGTTCTTTACGGAACCCTAGGGTGTGCGATGAACTCGAAATAGAAAGATGAAATAAAATAGATGAATCTACAATGCCTCGGTCAAGGGGTAGTCAACCCTATCCTGGATGTCTGCGTGAATAGACCGTTCCGTCATTTGAAGAAGTTCTTGGGGCCTTCGAGCCCCGCATAGTGTTTCTTTTTTTTTTTTTCGTAAATGGTGAGCATTGGTACCTTATGCAATGATCACAATAAACATTCCGACACAACTATATACAGTAGGCCTGGAGGATAACCGCATTTATAGTAAGTCGTAGTTTTGACTTGAAGACTTCATCCACCCGTCAAATTGACAAGATTCTCCAGACAGAAGTCTACAAAGCGGAGAAATGGCTGGAAATGGTTAAACCGTAATGGCCCATTGCATAATTACAATTAAACAGGAATCGAACGCGAAAACAACACTCACTGGCAGGCAGACTCGGACACAGTGATTTATTTAGGGTAAGGTTGACACCTTGATATCCATATTCGTGCATTACTTCCTCTTGTCATTCCTCATATATATGAAGCAGTTTTAGTGGCTCGTGGCGTTTTCTTGGATAATCTAAGCTTTTGCGGCCGAACGGTTCCCCACGGCGCAGGTACTTATCGGCATGAGTATGTTAAAACTGGTTTAGCATGTTCCCATGTAAAGGGCCCCACACACACGCATTCACAACTCTCAGGGTTCCAAGTTCCGTCTCGCCCCCCGGTTCTCAGGGGAGCTATGTACAGCCCTTTAAAGCCTCGCTCCATGTTTCGAGTTCACACTTTCGCATTCACCACTTTCTAGATGTCTGATGAAAAAATGAACGTCTCTCACCGTGAACACGACTTGGAGAGCAATAATGGAGGTCTCCATCGATCTATGACAACGGTTACCCTCACCCCAGCACAGTTTGAGGCCCTTTATCTACAACCTTCGCGTTCAGGGGGATCTCTACTCGCCCGAAAATTAGGCAATGCCGCCCCTCTGTGAATTCATCTGCATATTCACCCTTTCAACCCTTCTAATGTGACATTTCAGTGGTGTCTCCGCCTTCTTGTTGGGTCTGTTGGTCCATCATACCGTTGCAGCTTGACGATCTGATCTCCCCTAGCGCATCTTCCGCTTACATTTGATCTTCTTGGCTTCCAGAGTGCTGATGCCAATAGTGGTCTGGCTATTCTCGGGGTAAGCACACTTTCCAGTCATTAGTCATGTATGTCGAACCTTACATAAATTGGTTTCAAGGCATTCTACGCATGTGCAGGGTTTGGACTATATGCGGCTGGAATTTTCGAATTCATCGTTGGAAACACGTACGTGCTACGGCTCTTCCCATATTCGACACTACATCATCTACCATCTTCTAGATTTCCAATGGTCGTCTTCATCACTTTCGGTCAGTTGGGTTTATTAGAACTTTTATGCGAGTTACCAACCATAAGGCTGTGAAGGCGGCTTCTGGACTACTTATGGCATCTTGATTCAACCCAGCTTTCGAGTTGCCGCGGGCTTCGCTCCTGCCAACCTCACCGACACGACATTCGCAGGTGTCACATCGGCGGCGGCTGGAAGTGCCACTCGCAGTTACAACTCTGGCGTAGGGTTATACTTCGTAGTCTGGACGCTCCTTTGCTTCTTGTACACTGTGGCCGCTCTTCGCACGTAGGCCTTCAAGTTCAGTTTGCATATCCATATGTGGAACAAACTAACAATTCACCTAGTAATGCGACATTCGTCGTCCTCTTTGGGAGTAAGTATATGGGACGTTCATTTATTACTATTGGTGTTGATTTTTACGTCCGCACAAGGTTTGACTGTTGCGTTGGCCCTTTTGGCCGCTGGGCACTGTGAGGGGTCCAATGTTATGTTGGTGTACTATTCATCACCTGATCTTTTGATCCCTTAGTCCACACTGGCGTTGGTGAACTATCTACAGCCGCCACCGATTTCAAGTCAGCCGGTGCTCTTGCTTTCGTTACTGGACTGGTGAGCACCTTTCCCAATCTCTGTAAACCCACTGTTGCTAAAAACTGACATGCAGGCTGGACTATACCTTGATATCTCCCTTATTTTCAAGGCCGTCGACTTCCCCATCTCAATACCAGTTGGCGACCTTTCGAGTCTGCGATTCATGCAGCCCCGGCAAACCAAGGAACAACAGGGCGCCAAGGAACGAAGCGATTAGAGGATATTCGAGGCATCGACGTCCCCTATACTCATTGCACATATGCGCCACGTGTAGTATAAGGCATCATTTCCCCTGTGTCTAGTCTGTACGAAAGAATGTGTAAAAATATCATTGGAAAGGATACAAGTGCGGCAAGGTGCAGTAATGGTAATTTACTTACGTGCGCATGAGAATCATGTTCGAGAGTGCAAGGTACTCGATTCTTTTTTTTTTGGTCAGCTAGTGGTTCAAGCCGGTTCCCAGCATTTTTCAAGAGCTTTCCCGTGCGGACAAATGGGAAACTCTGCGTATGAATTAGAAGCCATGTGGTGCCGACGTATATTTCCCACCAAGCGAACATATATATATGCACAACTTTCGTTGGTGCCCGTTTCGTCAAAAACACTCAAGTTATGAATTTAAGAGAGTACATATTGACCGTTAGATATATCGTATCGCGCCCGCATAAGTATTAATACTGTGGTCCCGTGCATACTTAAATGCAATACATTTGTCTTACTGCATGCAGTACATACTAGGTACTACATACCCCTACTTAATTCAATAAATTAATGCTAAGTTTAAAAATTAATCATTATCCGGCTCTCGGCAGAGTATCCCTCAACTCTCGCAGAGTACATACAAGCCCAAGATTTAATTAGGCATTGTGAACTCGAAAACCAATGAAACGCTAACGAGAGGATGAAGGATGAGTGCGAAAGGGTTCAAAGAATGCCGTACTGAAAGTAATCTTAATGAGATATAGGATAAGATCAGGCGCCGGTTCATGCAGATCTAAAGAATTGTCCCCCAAGAAGTAACGCAGCTAGAAAGGAAATAACGGCGTATTCGGCACGCTAGGCCGTGGAAAATGTTGGCTCACAGGCGACGAGCGACGTTACGGCGACTACTTCCTGAGTAGCCTGGGTATCCAGCACCTGAGGATCCACCGTATGAGCTACCGCCGTACGAGCTACCACCGTACGAGCTACCACCGTACGAGCTGCCACCGTACGAACTACCACCATACGAAGAACTAGGCGGCGGCGGAGATCCATAGCTGTTGCTGTTAGGGGTCAAGGACCACGTGGACTTGCACTATGGAAGGCGTGAAAATGGCACTCATAAAGGGGCGAATGCAGGTACTCTACATACCTGCGACAAGCAGTCCGACAAGCCAGTAGCATCAGCAATGCTCAATTGTGTTTCCGTTGCGGTCGCGGTCTGAGTTGAAACCAAAGTCTGCGTTTGCATTTGAGTCGAGACGAGAGTGACCTGATCTGTCTAGTAGTACATGAAAAAAAAATCAACATCATCCAAATATAGGATAGCATAAAGTTACTCACCATAACCTGAGTCTGAGTCTCTTCGACGGTCTGGGTGTTGTCTATGACCTTCGTAGAGACCCAAACGCTTGTGTACGTTGTAGGTTGTACCTAGGATTGTAATACGTTAAGATACGAAGCCTTGAACCTCGACGTAGCAAACGTACAAGCGTGGACACCACGGTCTGGGTTGCGAAGTCCGTCAAAGTTGCCGTTGCAGTCTTTCAAGTGATATCAGTATCAGTTGGAAAGCCTGCCACACGCCAACTGACCTGAGTAGCCGTGACGCTCTACGTAAATGATGGTGAGCGCTTATGGTGTCATCTGAGTTGCAAATAAGACATACCTGAACTCTAGTCATGATGTCAGTCTACGAAAGCATTAGTTTAGATCAATATCTTTGAGAAAAATGTGTACCATGACTTGAGTTTGAGTCTCTTCGACGGTTAAGGTATTGTCAATGACCTGGGTCGACACCCAAACGCTGGTGTACGTAGTAGGCTGTGTCTAATAAACCGGTCAATTATGGTTCAACATGGTTGCATAGCGAATAATTCATACCACCGTCATGACGTCCGTGACGTGATCAGTCTCGGTAGCAGTATCCGTCTTTAAAAGATCTGTATCAGACTTCTGAGCTCCTTGAGAAGTGAAGTTAACATACCTGAGTCGCAGTAACTCTCTGGACGGGGAAAATCTAGTGTTAGCAAATGCCAGCCAGAACACCTTACTCGTGAACATACCTGGACGCTCGTCATGATGTCAGTCTAAAAAATAAAGGTTAACGTACTCGAAAAATTAGCAAGATACATCAAGCATACCATGACCTGTGTCTGAGTCTCCTCAACGGTCAGGGTGTTGTCGATGACCTTGGTGGAAACGAGAAGAGAGGTGTATGTAGTTGGCTGAATCTATAAGAATGTTTTGGATCAAATTCACAAGAAAAAGTACACTAGACATACGATTGTCATGAAGTCAGTGACCTGATCAGTCTCGGTGGCCGTGGCAGTCTAAAGGAAAAGGGCAAAATCAGAAAAGTATCTATGTCAACAGGTGTAGGCATGCCTGAGTCGCCGTAACCCTCTGGTGTAAGAAAATAATTGTTAGCTGTGCATGTTCCTCAAGCAAGAACTTCACAAACGGACCTGAACACTGGTCATAGTGTCGGTCTGTAATTGGTGATTAGCTATTTCATCAAATCTCGGGTACTTCCAGCTTACCATGGTCTGCGTTTGAGTCTCCTCAATTGTCTTCGTGTTGTCAATGACCCTGGTAGACACGTAGACGCTAGTGTACGTAGTCGGTTGGATCTGGGCAAAACCGTCAAGTCTATTCATTCCGCATAATGAGAACAACTGGACTGACAATTGTGCTGAAGTCAGTGACGTGGTCAGTCTCGGTGGCGGTGTCGGTCTAAAGAGATAGATAAAAAGAATCAGAAAAATACGTCATGGGAGAGAAAAAAGGACTTTCCTCAGTCGCAGTAACCCTCTGAGATAGGAACAATATTATTAACATGTGCAGTCAGTCACCAACACTCTCAAGAACGTACCTGGACGCTTGTCATGGTGTCGGTCTGCAGAGTTTGATTAGCTATTTGATCAAATCTCAAGTACGTTCTAGTTTACCATGGTCTGCGTCTGAGTCTCTTCAATGGTCTTCGTGTTGTCAATAACCCTAGTGGACACGTAGACACTAGTGTACGTAGTCGGCTGGATCTAGAGGGAAATGTTAACTTTTGTTCCGCAGAAGAAGAATAACTAGATTGACGATTGTTTTGAAGTCAGTGACATGGTCAGTCTCAGTCGCAGTGTCGGTCTAAACAGAACGGTAAAAATCAGAGGTAAAACCCCGAGGGGACAGCATACGTACCTGAGTTGCCGTGACTCTCTTACGTTGAAAGAGAAGGGTCAGCAAACGCTATCCATCTCGTCAACATATATCTTTAGAGACATACCTGGACGCTCGTCATAGTGTCAGTCTGTAACAAGCGTCAATCGATTGATAATCGTGAACAGTTCCTAGTTTACCATGGTCTGCGTCTGAGTCTCTTCAATGGTCTTCGTATTGTCAATAACCCTAGTGGACACGTAGACACTTGTGTACGTAGTCGGTTGGATCTGGACGAAAATGTTAACTTAGTTCCGCATAATAAGAAAAGCTAAGCTGACGATTGTCTTGAAGTCAGTGACATGGTCAGTCTCAGTGGCAGTGTCGGTCTAAACAGAACGATAAGAATCGAAGGTAAAATGCTGAGAGTACGGAATGCGTACCTGAGTCGCCGTGACCCTCTTACGTTGGGAGAGAAGTGTCAGCAAAAGCTATTCATCCCGCCAACAGATATCTTCAGAAACATACCTGGACGCTTGTCATAGTGTCAGTCTGTAAACAAATGTCAATCAATTGATAGTTGCGAATAGTTCCTAGCTTACCATGGTCTGCGTCTGAGTTTCCTCGATGGTCTTCGTGTTGTCAATAACTCTAGTGGACACGTAAACGCTAGTGTACGTCGTCGGCTGGAGCTGGATGAGAACGACCAGTGAGTAGCAAATACTGAATAGCATCTACTAATACGTACGATAGTCGAGAGAATAGTCTTGGTATCGATCTCTGTCTTGATATCCGTCTCGGTCGCAGTGTCGGTCTAAAAAAAGATGTAATAAATACACGTTGAGATAGAGACCGGCGACATACTTTGGTGGCGGTCGCAGTGAGTGTATGGAGTTGCGTTTGGGTCTCTGTAGCAGTGAGAGTGTGCTCGATGTTGATGGTCTCATCCTTGATCTCGGTGGAGGTCCAAATGCGCGTAGTGGGCACAAGCTATGAATTTGCAAAGATTAACAAACAACTACTTAGCAGGTTGAAAATTAATATCGACCAACCTCTGTCGACGTCTAGCAATAACGAGGGTAAAGATCAAAAGAGCACGTGCGCTACATTTTTCAAAACGCACCCTGATCTCAGTCAAAGTGGCAGTTTGGGTGTCAGTGATATCCCTGAAGGGAATAACTTCAAATCAGAGAAGCAACGCGTTACGGGAGATGAAATCCCACTTCGTCTGGGTCTGATAGATTGTGATAGTAGTGGGTTTGATCTCTGTTGATGTGTATGTCTGAGTCTGGGTCTCTGTCATTGTTTTGGTAACAGTATAAGGAGGCTGCGAGTTGCAGTATTGTTGCCTAAAAGCAAGTTGGCGACTATAATGCAGGATTGAGAAATAGATTTTACTGATTGATAACAACAGTCTCATAACAGCCCCACTGCTGGGTTGAATACTGGTCGCTAATTAGTCCTGTAACTAAACAATGATGCGTTGTCGAGAACTCACCCATGATTGAGCGGTACATTTGCCATCACTACCCTTCGTATAACCGTAACCACAGTTCATGCTTGAATACCCTCCACCAGTGAATTGACTATAATAGGAAGAATCGTACACCGGGGGGGACGGGGGAGCTGTGTACTGCGATGGGTTTGCACTGTACGCGGCACTAGAGGTGTACTGCGCAGGTGACGAGTAACCACCAGACGACGCGCCATAACCGGACGACGCGCCATAACCACTGGACGCTGAAGGCGCAGGCGATGATGAGTAACCACCATGACTACTGGACGCCGCAGACGGGGTCGCGCCATAACTGGAGGTTGAGCCGGCGGACGCTTGAGATGATAAGGGTACCATCGACGTTCCGATAACCTGTTGGGCGGCAGCTCCACCTGCAAGCAACAAACCAATGGCGAAAGCGATCATGTTGTAAAAAAACGGGTTTTGAAATCGAAAATTGAAGGCTTAAAATCTCTAAAGGCGCGAACGTAAGGTCGAACGAATTGCTAGCGGTCTACGCTGAAGGAGTCTTGGGCGCTGCCGTCAAGGGAGGAACCGCCCTGTAGAGAAGTCAGCGTACAACGTCATCAAGTGGGAAACGCACGGACCTTTAAGGAGAGTAAGGGGTTAAGGGAGAAGGATATTAGAAGAAAGCGTGAAGTCGAAGGGGCGGGGAATATGTGACGAACTCGGAGTATTCTATTATATACCGATCGGAGAATCAAAACACCACCTGCCAAAATTCGCGCCATCAATCGATGCACAGCCAACCATCCCCGCCAGTTTATCCTTCCGCATAAGCAAGCTGGACATGACACTTTCTGCAGCCTCTATCTCTTCTCCAACCTCTACACCTCTCCATGTCCTCTCTCAATCGTTTTTTGTTGTTTACTGGTCATATTTGTTTGTAATACTCGTTCAGCACCATGGTAACGGCCAACACCTATATCAGGACCCCATGATTACCGATTCAGTCCGACATAATATGCCCAGCGATTTTTCAAACCACATGTCACTGAAATCTCTAAAGCTTACAATCCAGCTCCACAAAGGAGAGCCCGCTAATCATGGTCATGGTCCTGGGAAATAGTTTTGTCACCTGCATCTCTAACTGTAACACTCCTTGGCTAGGCAGATATCTACCTATGGATGTTGCGAGTGTTGGTGGTTTGGCCATGTTTAGAATTGCGGTGCACTGTTCTGGCCTTTCGTTGAGAGCACCCCAAATTTGCCAATGAACATCAGAATCAGCTGATTGGGGTCCCAACTGCATCGTGCTGGCACCGCTACGCTTCCCTTCTCTTGGCTCGCTCGCAGGTATGTTTGTAACAATTATAGCCTCCTAGTACTTTCTGCCTGCGCACGTCCGCACTTAGCTTCACCCCGCACTCGAATATATGTGATTTCAAAGCCAAAGACCGGTCCAGGACAACCATATTTAGTTCCAGTAAGTACTAGTGAGTGAAAGGCTTGATGTAGGCCAAGCACTTTAGGCCTATTTTTAGATCTTAAGTAACATTAAAGTGCGCACCTCCGGTGTGACCGGTTTCTAGGGCTATGTGACAAGCCAGCCTGCGCGCGCTGCAATTAATAAATAGGCTCTACGACAACAATCTGGTTACGCGGTAGTATTGCGACGACCGAAATCCCCATGCACATCCAAAAGAATCTTCAATGCGTTACGAGCTCTATGGGACAAATCTACCAGCGTGTGCGGATAACATGATTGTGCACTCACCGGATTCGAGATAAATCCGAGTCCGCAGACGTCATAATCGTTTCCAATTGTCTCGGTTGTTCTTGCCATGGGTACTAGATGCGAGTATGTCATACAAAACCACATTTAATTAGCGCATCACTTACAGGGAGGAACTACAAAAAAAATGGTTAGCTAAGGGTTGAGGTGACGTCAGACAGCCGACGCACCTTATGCAAGTACTCGTACGCGACCAGCGTGAAACCGAATTGGGGACTGCTTCGTAACACACGAGCGAGACCACCCTTGAACAGCGCCTTAGGGCCCTCTTCTCGGTCTGAGCCGCAGGTGAACCTCTTTGCTTGGAGACTGTAGTGAATGCCTCACAGATTTTGACAAAAGCATCCCCCAAGCCTTTGTACGATGTTTGGCCTTTGCGTGCCTCAACTTGTAGGCGGGTTTTTACCACGTCTGGGGTCAAGCCTATAGTGATCGGTTCACTGGTGTAGGTATATGGATCTTACCTGCAGGTGTGGTGAGATAGGCTGCAGGCATGCCTCTGTAGGGATCAGAAGCGTCACGTCGAGTAAGTATACCGATTATGCAAAACAAACGGGACGGACGGACGCAGCCGCAGCAGATGCCAATGTCTCGAAGAAGGACAGCTTTTTGCCGTTGTACCCCTCATGAAACAAATCACGCTTCAAATGTGAGTAGGCTAACATAAGGAGGTGAGAAAAGCGTGGCACAAAGTGTACTCCTGCGAACTTACCAGGGAAGTAGATGGCAGAAAAAGGTATGTCACGTAGAAGGCATGCCGACGCGCCACGATACAATCCAAACAAACCTAGCTGCTTTACGATATGGATGGCTCCTCGCGGCACAGCACCCTCAGCTTTTGCCGCTTCGCCTTGCACTTGTAGCCGGATCTTGCTACAGCACAGCCTCAGTCAAGAATATATCCAGGATAGATCACGACTTACACAATCTCCAGAGGATTTGTAAAAACCTACAGAAAATTTTGGGAAGGTAATCCTGCAAAGTGCGCATTACACGCACGACCTGGCATCCCCCTGCCGTTCCACCGGCAATTAACTCCCACATTAATTTGATCCTGCCTGTCTCGGGATCCATTGCTCTACCGCGGACTAGATCGTTTACAGTCAGCTTAATGGCCTTCTCAGGAGCCACACCCTGCAAAGCATCCACTCCTCTCTTAAAGGTAAGGTTGTAAAGTATGTGTGTGGACACGCACGACTAACTGGGGCCCTAGGCCGCGGTAGAAACCCAAGACGCCTTCATTCCGAAAGACCTTCTTCACACAATCCAAACTGTTTTTGTATAGCAGCTGCCCAACCACCGTGCTGCGTTGATTTTGCATTCTGGGGAGCAAGAGTCCATTGAGAACCGATTTGGGCTCGAAAATACGGGACAAACCGTGTCTAAAGACATAAAAGACAGACATGAATCATGAAGGAACAGGACAAGCGACTGCATTACCTTAACTGCCGCACATGTCAGTTTGAACAATCCAGAGGGGTGTGCTGCGGGATCTGCTCACCCAAATCGATGGGATATACGATTGTGGCACCAAAAGAACCTGCTAATCCTCCCAAAAAGAAATTATATGCCGAGTGAGCAAATCCTTGTAAAAATGAAACCCCTTCTGCAACTACTGGTTTGGCAAGGGTATCAAAGGGTGTTTGCCACCGTGGATCGAGAAGCTGAGCAAAATCTATTAGGGCAAGGCGTTGGCTACCGTTTCCGCGTCCAGCAAAATGGAAAATAATAGATGCTTCCATTGGACTGAAAATACCGTAGCGCGTGGTGGAAGCCGCGTGGTTCAAGAAATCAGTTTGATCTATTCGGCCGTCCTTTGATTTTGCTGTGGCTTCTCGTATAACGCTGCAAGACGTCAATTAAAAACTATTGAGGAGCAAAAGGAATATACGGACCGTTCAACCATGTCCATCTCTGCAAGTCGAATTAACATATTAGTAAACCCACGATAGATAAACCTCCTCACCTCTAATTACATTATGGAATGCAATTACTTCTGAATATGATATACGTCCTCCAGGTGAAAGGGTGCACAATGTGGGTAACCGTTCTATGACTGCGTCAGATAATTTATGTCCGGCTAATTCCTAGATCGATATCATAAGAGGCGTTACTTTCGAAACGCCTCGACTAAACATACCACGATGATGCGTCTAAATTGCTCTGGACGAATAATGCCATCCTGGTTATCATCAAGAAATTTGAATGCCTGCCGCAAACGTTCCCCTTGAAGGCCCTTCATAAGTTGCGTGAATTCATTGTCTGAGGCATATCAGGTCAGCCCTAAGGTATCGCAATCCAAGACAAATACTAACATCCAAGTACGTGAGTTCCGTCTTTTTTGCCAAGATATAGCTTCACCCAGTCACTAGAACAAGTAGTCAGAGCCCGTTTCGTAGTGCAACACAGGACAATCCATATACCAGTCGAAGTCGAACGGTATGCTCCCAGGTCCCAAATTTGCGGAAAATACGTTCTTAAATTCGTCATAGGTTATTGTTCCGGAGCCATCTCTGCAATATGTTAAAGACTCATGAACACAACGTTCTGAAAACTCACACGTCAAAATACTGGAAAGCCATCCAATAATCCGCATCCGGTCGCTTAAGCATGGTTTCGAAGACGCAGAAGTCATCCCACGAAACGAGGCCTCGGCGCGCGCTATCGGCCACACGAAAAAGAATAGCATATTGTGCGCGATCTATTTTATCTAGGTCACCACTTGGTGCAATGGCATTGACGAATGAGTCGCTTTCTAGGTATCTATTCATCTCGAAGTTAATTTTGAGCTATGCGCACATAATAAGACAGCATGCTTTTGTCCATTGACCTCCTTCTTAGCGTTCAGGTCGAAGGTTCTCCTCCATCGTCTGAGCTCGTTTTCCGGGGCAGCGACCGTCTGTCGAATAGCACTGATGGCTGACATGTAGACAGAAAGACAACGGGTGTGTCCGAGAGTCTAATATGAGAACAACGAAAGGGACAGTATCCAGGGTATCTCTAAAGGAAAGAGGTAAGCACAAGCTGCTATAGCTAGGCTGGGATGGGAGTTCTATAGCGAACGAAAGGTGTGACAACAGACGCGTGTGACAGAAAAATTGGTTCCGGTAGGTCACGTAGCCGGTTGTTCCCCTCAAGGCTTTCCGTGCGGCCCGTGTGGCGTCACTCAACTGTCGAACTAGCTTTAAGCCCATCATGTCAAGGGGACCCGTGGCCTTTCATCCTTGCCAAGCTCCAACGATGCAAGACTTTCAAGGCCTATCGATGCTACTCTGAGGTGACGAGGGGCCGTTGGACTCGGGTTCCGGGGTGCGCTGTCCCGTCAGCTTCACTGCACAGCCTAGCACCGATTTCATGATGGTCCCTTCGATGATTTGTCAAGGTCCTTATCGTGTTGTTGAAGAAATCCTGGTGGAACCGATGCTGAGTCGGCTGCCCTCTTCCGCCTACTTTGCCTGATAAAATTCCCTGTGGAGGTTACTGTAACAAGAACCAACGCCCCTGGAATCCATGCGATAGCCAAATGCGTTGATCCTCCCCCCTCCTTGAATCTGCCTTCTAAGGAACCACACTACTACGCATGTAGTCACTAGTCACTCACTATTTTTATCCTCATTGGACAGAATGGACGAGGGCGGCATACTTCACTACCTTCACTAGTTATGCAACGTCAAAATCATAGTCAACTTTGTTGTTTCCCTCGCACACATCATTGTAGATAATAGCTGCCTACACAGTACTTTTACATCTCAGTAACATATGAAAGGCGTAGTTGCAATGAGTAATTTTTTTGTGCTGTCGTCAAAATACGGTATCAACATGATGGCTCCAAACTCCTTGTGAGTTCAAGCTCCCGGCAAACTAGTCATAGCCCTAAGGCATGTTGCGATGTTATGTAACTACTGAATACATTGAATGAAATCTTCCTAGTTAAAATATTATCTGAAAGCTTTTTTCATCTACGGTACTTTCACTGTGCGCTTCATGCATTCGTTCGGACATTCGCCGCGGCATGCACGTCTGGGGGGAAGTAGTGGGGAAGTCCATAGTTGTGACTTGACGTCCATCAACCTTCCCTTAATCGTCAATCTTTCAGATTTTGGCCTCACAGCTCGAAGCAAATTCCTCTGGTAATGGCTACTAATAGTGATATTCTTGGAACACAGCTGCATGTCGGTACTGCTGAAGAAGACAGAAACGTGTCAACCATTGAGGAATGTTCGCCTTCGGTCTCCAAGGGTAGGAAACCCAGCTATAATATTGATATTAGTTGCTGAAGCAGTATATCGTACAGCAAACACCACTCTACCATCATCCATAGTCACATCAGGCGGACTTGAAATAACCACCAGAAGACAACGAGCCAAAGCCCTACATATCAAAACTGGGGACATACCGTCTCGACATCCAAATATCAATGATCAATGGGAATTCGCTGTCTGCATTTCGCCTTAACCTTTGGTGCCGAATTTTGTGTAGTGACAATATTTCAGGGATGGGGCAGTCTTTCTTACCTTGAACTTTCGAATGAAGAGTTAGCCCAAGCCAATCGCCGTATATCTGAAAGACCCCCAACGGTTGGACAGCTTCGAGGCACAAGCCTTCCTGGAAACAGTATGACCTCGTCCGTCTTTTATGCATTTCCCGCTGGTATATGTCCATGCTGTAGAATAGGAAAATATCATTACTAATACCAGCTCCCCTCAAGTGGTCGCCTGTTCCTCTATTCTCTCCCCTATATCTCTTCTAATCGCGTGTCTCATTCTCTTCCTCTGGAAACCCATATTTTTGGAACTCGGATCAGCTATTCGTCTGAACGGCGCCAACTATGCATACTTACTTCAAGTCAGTGGTACTACACTCGGCCTTATTGGTGCAGCAGCAACATTGTTAGATTCGATCGCGACGTCTACAGAGTCGGCCGCAACTGCCGCGAGTTATCTGAGAGGCGAAATTACATCACCCTTGGCGGTTTCCGAGGCTGCAATATCTATCGTACTTCTAAGCGGCCTCGCCATTCTTTGCCTCCTCAACGTCAGAAGCAGTAGTGCACTCACGCTGACATTTTTTGCCATTCATGTCTGTAAGCGTTCTTGGGAGATTGGAATAGATTTTGACCCTCTTGTCGAACAGCTTTTTACTATGACTTTGTTAATGGTTGCTTCTGTAATTTTTTGGGGTCGGAAAGGATCGAGCACTCTTATGTCCAATTGGGAACTTCGCCCTCGAGGTGCCTCTGGAATAGCAAAGGCGATATTTTACGGAGTCTGTGTTGGCTTCTTGGGGGTAACAGGTTCCTTCTCTTTATCTCACTTTGTTTATCGGAAGCTTATTATTTTTATTATTAGGCTTCGAAACAACACCAACTTATATAGAATCCCTGCATCCGAAAGCTTACGCTCCAGTACTTCGCAACATCCTTTTTTGCACGTTGGCCTTGAACGCCCCCCTGATATTGTTGGTTTATGTCGTTCTTCCTGCGCATACCATCAGCGAGGGAACAAATATCCTTTCAATTTTAGCAGAAGCTGTCGCTGGAAGGTGGCTGCGGATCTTGGTCGTGGTGGACTGTGTTTTAGTCTTATCGGGAGGCGTTGTAGATGGAATCTGTTCAGCTTCTGCATTACTCGAAAGGCTTGCTCAGTAAGGTTATTATTCCAGCTTAATCAAATTATAATTCTGATGGGATGGTACAGGGACCAAGGCTTTTCAAAAGCACTGTTGAAAACACTGCCAACCACGGGTTCCCAATATCTCCTGATTATTGTCTGTTTTTCACTCAATATCCTGCTATATGCCATCTCCGCTTTTAGTCTCACGACGATTTCCGCGGTATTCACTGTTACCTTCTTGTCCACACTGCTGCTGGTGTGATAATCCACTATTGTGCTGCCCCCCTTTGCTAATATCGGCATCTGGGTGCAGTTCGTCGTGAGCGATCTACTACTCAAATTCAACCGAGACCGACTCCCTCGTAACACACGAGCTGGACTCTTCACTGTATGCCTCACCTTGGGATTGGTTTTAATGCTCTTGGTCGGAAATATTATTTTAGAGTCAGTCTAGTGATTTTTATGCTACTTCCACAGCTTTTAACTGACTATATTGTCATAAGTCCCAAAATCTTGGGACTCTTCGCCATATATTTTTTGGTCACATTCATCCCACTTCTAGCCATTCAAGCAGAGGATCCAGCAGCAAGAATATTGTTATGGTTATACTATCAAAGCAGACTTAATGAGTGTCGCTGGACAGCTGGTTGGGATTTGAAAATGGTTGGAGTCATCAAACGAGCACGCCGACATCCCGTATGTATTTGGGTCGGTCGGGACGACGTGAGCCAAGTTTCGTTGCGCATTGGATTTTTCCTCACAAAGTACCACAGATTCATGATTTAGTGAAATTTATCCTTTACGTCCGTAAGAACGAAACTACAGCACACGTCATTTTCGCACACGCATACCAAGACACAGAAGCGATCCCTCAAGAATTGGCACCAAATACCAAAATCTTAGACGAGGCATTTCCTATGATAACGATCGACCTCATGTTTGTGCACGGAGTGTTTGGGCCTGCGGTGAGTAACGAGAAATTTCCTTGTCACTTGACGTCTCAACAAGAGGGCTGCAACCCCTACTTCAGCTAGTGGAAGCGGTCAGCGTCAAGCAAAATATACCTCGAAGCAAAATGTTTATGGCCTGTCCAAGTAAAACACATGGATGGGAGTTAGGGGATTATCGGGGTGTGCGTGTGATAACCCGCTACTGATAAAAGTTTTCAAGATGCTATGCGTTTCGAATTTCTGTGCCAAAGGACATAATGCCATAATAACCTGAACTCCGAGGCACCTCTTGAGCCCGTCCGCCAGTCCTTAGAGACCGCTCGATGTTTGCTGCAATGTAGGGAGTGCGATTAGGCATCAAAGGGCTAACATAGCAACCTGCGGCCGTGTTGGAGCTTCTGCTCGGTGGCACATCGGAACGCATTCCGACCTACAGAACGACTTCATTGGGGAGTCTAAATGAGATACAGTACATATCCTTGTTAGGTGCAACGCGGCGGACTAAGTGTATAACTTCCTCGCCAGAGAGTGGGTGCCCTAGGGAAGCCGAGACTCGCTACGCATAAAGTGATCTGCCTTGAGATGTAAAACAATGTAGTGACGCTGCTCACCTCTCGTATGTCTTTCTCTGCTTTATCGAGCCTTAATTCTCTAGTGAAACAGTAACAGTGTACCATAGGGTATTCTGGGTAAACATCATCGAAACCGGGTTCGTTACGCAGCTTAGAGAATAACCCCTTAAAAGCTCGTAGAAAGGATATAGCACTATCAGGTAAGTTCATAGCAAAATGTGAAATCCTCTGCGTGCCCCTTCTTGGAGATGGGATATCCCTCAGCACTCGACGTCGCGCTTCCCGAGCTACTTGCTTAGCTGACTTCGGCGGGCCGAGCTCAGGAAATGGGTCCTCCCATGCTTGCCGAGTGACCCGTTCAATGAAAGTTGCTCCATCTTCGCAGCTCACCCATACACGATCCTGAACCTATATAATTAATTTGAGACAATTTAATAAAGAGGGGGAAGGATCCTATGGCTCACATGATTACGTTCGATGTTCTGTCGCATCCATTTCACACTCTCAGGATTGAGATCATTAGCAAAGACCACACACCCACGTTTAGCAGCAGGAATTGCAAAGGGCCCAACGCCAGCAAAAACGTCAATTATGACTTCCCCTGGGTTAAAGAGTGAAACCAGCCGTTCATGTTCATGATGTAAGCGAGAATTCCAGTAAACTGCGGAGAAATCAAATATGAATCTGCAACCGGACTCGCTCTTTACTGCGTTAAAGCCTGACTGTCGAGTTTGTCACCATAGAACACGCACCACGTCCACAATATAATTTGGTTCACCAGCTAATAGTTCCAGTTCAAAGAATCGAAACTGCGAGTGTATATTATTTAGCTTGTTGACCACAGTCCTTATATTTGGATTTTTCTAGAATATCGTCAATGATTCTTGCACAGTACAATATAAACCGGAAGACAAACATCAAGTATGACTTGGCCAATTGTATGCTTGTATGGCAGGTATTCGTCACGCAAGTTCACATGCGCTGTCAAATATTATTTAGTGAGATAGTCTTCAAATTAATAATAATATACCTAAATGTCCGGCAGTAGAAAACGATGTCGGAGTACCTTCAGGTAATCCAGGAGGTAAAATTGCATCCAAGATCTCATCTGTCATAGATACTCAGCATATGTGCCCAGTTTAATTGGATAGCTAAACTGCCCGTTGTCCAGTAGGAATAGTCCAAGTTCACCACATGTGGGACCAAGCCTAACCCTTGTCGAGCCACAAACTCAAGCGCACTGGGAGGCAATAATGCTACAGGCAGTTGTTAGAGGGGAGAACCTGGACGCGTATGACTAACCTTTATCTGATGTTCCTAACAAAATAAGCCTTTCGTCAGGCTTTGTCCTATCGGAAATAATACTTTTGACTTTTGGTAGTTGGAGCAATAACCTCAACCCTAAGATTTATTGCTGCATAACAGATAAGTCAAATTGAAGGCATCATACCCTCTCATGATAGGCGATTTGAGAAACACTCCCGCTTTGGATGGTTCCACACGAACAGCCAATACTGGGATCTCCTTGTGGAACTGGGCCTTATCAAACGATTGCAACCCTGAGACAATCGGCGGAGAAATGTCGATGGGAGGGATTGTATGAGAGATCATCCTGAATGAGTGGCGGTTGACTATAGTCTTGATTCGAAGAAGGAAATTCGTCGTAAACATAGGTTTTACATAAACTCCGCAATCTCTCAACACGAATACCAAAGAATACTTATTTACTTTTCGTACAGAGCCGTTGAACTTTGAAATGCCAGTCAATGAAGTTCTAGCGCATGTCGTTGATGTTCACTGCCATCCTACGGACTCCGTGATTTCAGCCTCTTCCATGGATTCTCTTCAACTCCGGATCTGCGCTATGTAAGTAGCATGGTTTTCTGAAAGCCTTCAAGTTTAGCAGACTTGAACTTGCTTCATAGGGCCACCAAACACAGCGACCAATCTTTGGTCCGTGATCTTGCATTGGCATGGCCTAACAAGGTGGTTCCATGCTTTGGTCAGCACCTCACCCCGTGGTGACGATGCGTGCGTTCTTATGCATTTCGTAAACAAGGATACCACCCTTGGTTTACTCATTGGATTGCTCTGGACCCGATATCTAAAGAACAGCATTACAGAAATTTGCTTCTCGATGAAGTGACAGTATCCAAGGAAAACGAAGAGGCTTTCGATCGCCTTCTTCTTGAACTTCCTGAGCCGATACTGCTGCCAGAGGTACTGTCGACGCTCCGTGATCATATGAACGAATTTCCAGAAGCAATGCTAGGAGAAGTAGGGCTGGATCGCTCATTTCGCATTCCCTGGTCGCCAAGTCCAAATGTGCAACGTAATTTCTCAGATTTCACTGTGCCTTTGGACCACCAAATGCGTATTCTTGAAGCTCAATTGCAGTTAGCCGTGGAACTCAAACGAAACGTAAGCTTTCACAGTGTCAAAGCGCAGCAAGCCACCATCCAGCTTGTTGATCGGATGTCAGCAAAATACGGGGAGGGCTGGGACATGATCAGTCTCGATATGCATTCTTGTGGTCTGAGTCCTGAAATGTGGAAGACACTGGAGGTGAATGCCCACATTTGGTCAACGTGTCTCTATCATTCCTCATCTGCGAGTATAGAGACGGCATCCAAATATCTATATGTCCCTTTCTACCACCATCAATTCTCGTTCACGCTCTCACAGGGCCCTCATTGATGGATGCGATCCCAATCGCATACTAGCCGAATCAGACTACCACGACGTAAATGGATCTACAGAGCGCACTTGGGCAATGGTTAGGATCATTGCCGAGGTCAAAGGTTGGCAAGTTGAGCAGGAGTGGGACACAACTGTCCCGAAAGAACATTGGGGAGCCGTTCAGAAGCTCGAGGAGAATTGGAAAGTATTTTCACAAGGAAACCATTTAGAGAGAAGACGGGAATTAGACGCCAAAAGACGTAACCGGAAAGGCAGAAAAGACAGGTATTGGGATTTTGACGGGGAAAAGTAGTTTGCTTATATAACCTCTTCAAATTCTGACTCTGCCCGTGTATTCGCCTTTGCTTGTATATCCATGTTCACCGGTCTCGTGAGCACTCATACGTCTGAAAACGTCTCATAACTTGAGCGAGGGCTTTATCCGCACAAATGTATAGGTCGAACATATGGGTCTTGTATCCTCCATCGTTCCACTGGATGAGTCTGAGAGTGGAGGCGGAGGCTGGAGCATGACAATATCAGATTCTGCGGAAATTCTTGATGATTGTCGCACCGGGGATTCTATCTCGGTTAACGGAACATGTTTGACGGTTACAGAGCACAACAAGGATTCTTTCAAAGTAGGGTTGGCGCCAGAGACCCTCGAAAAGACGGATCTCTGTAGGATGCTTTCACTACGATTCCAAGCATACTCTGAAGCTGTTTAAATCCAAGGTCAGCTGAAGGTGGGGCATCACGTCAATTTAGAAAGAGCCATGGCTGCCCATGTGAGATTTGGTGGTCATTTTGTACAGGTACGTGTTATTGACATCTATGCTTGACCAAGCCACAAAGATGATCCAATTGGGGATATTTCATGTATAGGGCCATGTCGATTCAACGGCAACCATCGTATCACGGATTGTGGATGAGAATTCGCTCCGTCTTCTCTTCCGCCTCCCAGAAGGTACAACCCTCTTGCCATACATTATACCTAAAGGGTACATAGCTATCGATGGAACATCGTGAGTTACATGTTTTTCATAGTTTCTCTACCTAAATCAAGTTTTATTCGCTATCAAGGCTAACGTTGACTTCTGTTGCTGATGTGGAACGGACGTTTGGCGTAATGCTCATCGCACACACTCAAAGCAAAGTTACTCTTGCACGCAAGGATGTTGGTGAGACGGTCAATATTGAAGTTGATATGCTAGGAAAATATGTCGAAAAGGCGGTCATTGCTAGTTTAAGCGGGCACGGCGAAGTCTTAGGTTCTGCTGGAGAGGGTTTACGAGTTATGGTTGAGAGAATCGTTGAGAAAAAATTGAAAGAAAGGGGTATATAGCATGGCCATGTAGGTATTCCACAATACGACCTGGATTTACAGGACATGGTGTGACAAGGCATGGCTATCGAAACGTCCAATAAAGCAGATTTCAAACGGTCTCGCTCATGAAATCATCGAGTCGTCTCTTCTCCTGTTCAGCTCGGATCACTGTTTGTTGTAACCTTTCTTCGCCACTCTGCAAACGTTCGGTCATTCCCATTAACATGGTACGAATTTGGTCCATATGGGCTAGGGTAGCTTGCGTTGACGTGGCAGGAGACGGCCTCTCAGTGACTGAAGGGGAAGAAACTGTTGACTGGAATGGGGTGTCGACAAGAGGTATGCGAGACATATTGGATACAATAGGCCGACAAGACGGCAAATTTGAGAAAGTAGTGCTTATGTTGAGCGTTTCCTGGGGTACAACTAGGGATCAGATGTACATTACACAAGTCTATGCAGGTGCTACGCACTTCCCAATCGTCTCCAGCAAACTTTTTCAATTCACGTTCCATTAACTTCTCCCTGTTCTTGACTCGGTCCAGCTCAGCCATTGCCCGTTCATTCTCTCTCTGAGTTCCATGTAATAAAAGCTCTAGACTGGCGAACTCCTTCTCCAACTCTTGAACCTTCTCGATGGGCGGGCGGGCTCTCAGAGCTGCATTGAGGGAATCCACTTGACTCTGAAGCTGAAGAATGCAATCGGAAAATGTTTATTGCGCACGTGGGCACTATTATAGTGGCACGAAAAGGGTCTACCTTGTCATTTTCACGTCGTGCTGTAGCTAAGTCTTGTCGTAGGACTTCTTCGATGCTACCAGGTTCACCTTCCCTTAGCACTCCAAGGTCATCCGATGCTGATACCTGGTGGGTTGCACGATTCCGAACGGACTGGGCCCGTCGAAGCATGGTAGACGCGAAACTCAAAGAGAGTGCTGTATATATCTGACACGTGACTCGTCTTTCAACGTCGACGCGGATGCCTTCGTCACATCCTTATGAGGAACCTTCTCTCACTTTGGTTTTGGTTCTATCCAGCCTCTTGATTCTTCTGAATGTCCTCAACAAGGTGTTAGATACCCTCCTTTACTGCGGTCTCATCGGTCAGGTTTTCTTGGGCATTATCTTCGGATCGCCAGGTGCAAATTTACTAAATGACGCAGCGGAAACAACGATATCAAACTTAGGATATTTAGGTCTTATTCTTTTAGTTTATGAAGGTGAGCTCTTGTCCTGCATGAAGGTGGATTTCAGACTTATACATCCACGTGAAGGAGGACTATCAACCTCTGTGTCAGACCTCTTATCGTCATATGTTCTATCTCTGCTCGTTGCTCTTACAGGAATACTTCTGCCCATTTCCCTTTCTTTCTTGCTTCTACCCCTCGGCGCCTCACCACTGCAATGCTTCTCTGCTGGAGCCTCTCTTTCTGCAACCTCCCTTGGAACTGCATTTACCACGCTATCCAGCAGTGGCCTCCTGGGTACTGATGTAGGGACAATCTTGACGAGTGCTGCTATATTGGATGACATCATCGGGCTCATTATGCTACAAGTTGTCTCCGAGCTAAGTAACGGACAGGGCACGGCCGGTGAATATGAAAAGGTTATCGGCAGAGCCCTAGGTGCCTCAATAGGTATTGTGGTGCTCGTTGCCTTGATTTGTCGTCTTATACCGCACCGCCTGCTGTTCAGGACAACGATCAATAAGTGGGTTCGCTCTCCAAAGCGAAAGCAGTTGGTGAAGACTACATGGGAGAGTCCATACTTACCTCTCGTCGCACATTCAGCTCTTCTACTAGTACTCATTGTGGCGGGAGGGTATGCCGGAACATCTATTTTACTCTCGGCATTCATTGCAGGGGTTGTAGTACGCTGGTCGGGAGCTCCCTCTACAAGTAAGAGCCAGGGGTCTAACAATGATCCTCCAAGTATTACACCCTCATCGGGTCCAACGGCTTCTACAGGACTCCATGTATATGAACACTTCTATGGTCGCCCTACCGAACAGATACTTAAGCCATTTTTCTTCGTGAGCCCAGCTACACATCTATACGTTCAGCATCCTACCATCACTTATACGTAGGATATTAGGCATCCATTGGCTTTTCAATACCTATTTCTCGCATGTTTCATGCAACGACTATCTGGAAAGGATTCGTATACGCCCTACTCATGTTTCTTGCGAAAGCGACCACCGGATTGTGGCTTGTTCCCAAGTCGCTCAAACCGACGAGGTCTCATTTATCGTTCCATACTAAGTGGTTCAGAAAACAAATTTTCAAGATCTCTACGTCAATTAGAAAGACGTCAAGTCGACGTGGTGCAGAGGATCAAACACCAAGCTCAGCGAAAAACAACGGCGCCGTTCCAATCCCCATCGGTTCCACATCGTCCATCCCTTTAACTGCTGCCACCGCGGTAGTGCAGCCTATCAACACCATGGCCAAACATACGCCTGCGACACCCCTTGGGGCCGGTGATAGCACATCGACCCCATCTGGTTCAAATGCACAACAGCGGCAGGATGGGCACTCTGAAGTGGGTGCTGTGCCTTCCAGCTCATCTTGCCCTCCCGAAAAACGCGCACTGTTTGCCTACTCTCCTGCATTGCTTGGCCTCGCCATGACCGCACGGGGTGAGATCGGGTTTCTTATTGCGTCGGTCGCGAAGAGTCGTGGTATATTCTCCTCTTTGCCCAGTACCCTCGTAGCAGAGGGAGGGGAGAGTGATGAGCTTTATCTAGTGGTGGTTTGGGCAATCGTATTATGCACCATCGTTGGTCCCATGGCTGTAGGAGGCCTAGTGAGACGGATTAAACGACTAGAGGCACGAGGTTAATAGTCAAATACCTTTTTGGTACCACCAGAAGGGTAACATCTGTACTTTTATCACACATCACACATGTTTGTGTTTCGATACCATTGCAGATTACCTATGTGAAGCTTTTAATACATAGGGCACGTACACCCAGCGATCCTAGTACAGTGGTAGGAAAATGAAGAATCCAAAGAAGGCAAAAGGAAGGTGGTTATGGCGTGATGGCCGATTGGCGGTTTGAGATAAAGATAGTTTAGAATGATTGGACAGTCACAGCCATTGCTCTACAAGGGATAGAGATGAAAACAAGACACCGCAGTCCTGAATCAACGCGAGTATTCCTTTTGTAAAACTTGCACTGCACCATCGGCACTACGAGCCAAGTGGAATGTCCCGCGTGTGTCAGATGATGACACGGGCACGGACTCGCCATCGCCAAACGCCAAGACATCGCGCAAGCTCATGTCTGGTTCTTTCACAATGGAGATAGTATCGGAGTCTGACTCCTGCTGCTTGTCCTCCTGTCGAACAAACGCGTCACTGAACGGCATTGGTTCGCCGAGCACGTAGCCGCCCGAGTAACGAGAGTTCGTACAAGCCAAGGGTGGCTCTGCAGTGTTTCCAAACGATCTGTTCATGTAGTCTCCATCAGAGGTTATGTTTACGGATACGGTCGAGGGAGAATTGCTATTCCATGGTTTTTTGAAGAGCGGACCGCCGGAGAAGCGGGTAGTGGGGGTAGAAGTGTGAGAGATTGAAATGGGAGGTACCATGATGCGCGGACTGGGTATACCGCCTCCTTTGCGACGACGAGAGGCTCCGGAGGCCGAAGGAGTGAGGCCGAGAAGGGTGGCCATGATAATAAGGAGGAAGGCTTCACCTGTGAGAGGGGACATCTTGGTAGATGGGAAAAGGTCATGTCGATCATGAGTGCACTGAAGGAAGAAAGAGCTACTTACGGCAGCGAGCATGATACCTTGGGCGTTTCGGCCAGCTAGGTAGATCGGAATCAGAATGACAGCTCCTAACACCGCGAGGCCACCAGTCTCCACTCCGACGAGGAGCACCTTAAAAATATGAGCGCCAGAATGTTTAGGGAATATCAATTGAAAGTACCTTATAGAGCTTAGGGAAGCGATTAACTCTGAGGTAGACTGTATGCCAAGGCGATGCAGGCCGTGAGGAAATGGTTGCAGTAACGACAGTGACTAATGTAACGTAAACACAACAGTTCGAGTCAGATACTAAATTAAGGTGCGCACCAAAACAAACAAGCTTTGTAAATAACGTGACGCATAGCATAGCCGACACCCAAGTCCTTGTAATGCCCGTGAAAATTGTGTCAGACTTATCGGTGGCAAATGCATGAATAGACGCGACGCCGGTAACTGAAACACTATGAGTACATAAAATAGGAGAGGTGCAACTGTAAGGACATACTGATGTAAGCAACTATTCCAAACGAGGGTAGGAGGGTGACCCAAATATTCTTATCCCAAATCATATAGCAGCGATACACCTCAATGGGCAAGTTACTTAGTAGACCTCAAGCGAAGAATGCATGAGGACACACCACCAACACGTCCAGCATAATGAACTGAAGAATAATCATGATGTTCTGAAAGCGATATAAGAACCCAGATAGGTCGGCAAGATATGCCGCAGCATCAGGAATAGGATCATCGGCTGTGCCAACAAAAGCGTTGAGTATCCGACGAAGACTGGCTCCAATGTGCTGTGGAAGATAAGAAAACATCACAGACACTATAATCATGCGGCTTACAATTGTGTTCAGCATGAACATTAGGATCACAGAGCCGAACTTTGCGAGTAAAGTGGACGTCCGTTTAGCGCCGTGCAAATGGTAGACAGTAGCCACAAACGTCAAAGCTTCAAACCCTATGGAAGATGTTGGATTCAATGAGGTCGAAGATGAGGCAGCACAAACCGTATAATAACGCCTCTAAAAATATGGCAATCAGTTCGGCCTTGTCGAGGGAGATATCTGAGAGATCTCCGGTAGATTTAGTCGCCCGAGAGTGTACATCGTGGAATATATCCAAGAACATTATGACGGGGGAAGTGAAGAATACAAGAAGGTAAGGAAAAATAGGGAACGACAAACGCGACGCCGGGGGAGGGGATAAGCGTGGAGGAACGCTTTGTTGGCGACGACGGGATTTAATAGGACATCGAGGGCATACACTGGAGAGAAGATCACGTGCCTTCATAGGAAAGCTGCTTCGAAGTCAGGCTAAATTGAGTGATCCCTTTGTGACATTGTGTGGGATCAATTAGAAGACAAGGGGGCCGGCCTACAAGACCATTCAGTCTCCTTTCAGCGATAGCATCATATCTTCATCAGGTTAGAGTCTGTTAGAGTTGCTGATTCTGAACATCGCAAGAGTTTGCAAGCTAATTTTGGAGAAGTTGTGGTCCTTTGCAGCCTCTGAGGATCATCATAAAGTGTAGAAGCACCAGCGCGATGCATTTGAATCCCCGCTTTCCTTGGTCCAATCAGGAACCGGCCCAAATTAAAGATCAATACCTCCCCCAGCTAGCTCCAGCTTCGGTCAGTCTTCGGTCACAGGCTATTCTAGGCTAGTAGTTAGCGGCCGCCTCTATCCCCGGCCGTTTTCTCTTGGAGTCTCCCTGTTTAATCCAAACGCAGCTAATCATTAATATTTTAATATTCAAACGTTCGACTGATGATCGACCTCTCCAAGTCTCTTGTCCTTCCTATGTTTTCCTTGAATGCCGGCGATCGCACGGTCCCATTGAAGGTATACGGTCGGACCTTTGGTAGAAGTGTGGCGTATGTCCCTATTTGTGCTCCCGAGACTACAGGAATTTTGGCAAGACTCGCCTCCCCCAGTGTCGACAAGAATATCAAAGAAATTGAAAATATACCTCCTGTAAATAGATACCTACTTCGAGACTCAGAACTGTACCAGCTCAATATGTTCCTTCCCTCGAAAAACAATTACTCCAGCGGCCGCTGCCCCTTCAGCATATTTCTTGAATTTAAATGTCCCCGTGGACGGCAAGCCTGGCTCGGGATGCGCTTTATACAGCTGCTCTGCAACGATACTGCGTGCGGGACGCGAGGATCCTTTGGCCCGTAATTTTTGCATAATATCCACGAGAGGTATGTACTTGCGCGCGCACGTCAATGGCCGAGATTTCTGCACTGAATCATCAAGACGGACCCATGGCTGCCCATCCTGTTTACCCACTTGAACAAGGTTTGCTTCTTTAGCTTCGTTTAAGTAATCGCTTAACTTTCCGTAAGAGGCATTATGCGACTTTTTGAGCTCTGTTCCTACTTCAGAAAAAGCCACTTGATGTTGGCCTCCTGTAAGCTTTTGCTGTAAGAACGCGACAAGGGGCCGAAATCGTGCCTCTACAGCAATGGCACGTGAAAGTTTCGAAGTCTGCGCCGATGTAGTCACAGGACTCGCCATAGAATGTGGGAGACTCACATCGACGTTGTGCTTCACGGTGGCTACAGGACTCGGAGGCGTATTAGGCCGAGGGGTCAATGGCGTCGATTCGTTGTGAATGCTTGGGGCGCGAATCGGGAACGAGACAAAATTCTGGGAAACTGAGGAGTTCCGTGAAGACACCGGCGAGCCAGTTGACGGCACCGTTTGGGGTGGAGTCCAGGAAGTATCGAATTCAGGGCTTACTCGATACTTTGATTGGGACGCTTCCAATCTTGACTCTTCTGTTTGAGAGTTCGTCGGATCTGTCGCCAGTAGAGAACGGCCGCCATCCATGGTAATACGCTCTCGCGATCGTACGTGTATGTATCCTTGACCTAAGGGTATTACCGGCATGTCTAATAAGACATCGGTTTGAGGGTCTGCCAAGGATGGCCGTAACATCAAGCTCGCCGGAGAAAATATCATGGCTTCACCCCTCCTCAACGTTAGCACCTTCAAAGGGAGGTAAGTAACAAAGAAGGATAGAAGGCGAACTATAAAGATAAAGGCAGCTCTATCTCACCTTAGAATACGACTTGGTATCCACGGCTGATATATGCTCCTTCAAATGACCCAACCATTTAGGAGAAGAAAACCTGTGAGCAATGATAAAGGAGCAAAGATCTAAGAAAGTCGCAGGGACGACGGTTGGCTCTTGTGTGGAGATAATCACTCGCACTCCCAAATGACGTTGCTGTCTAACTACGGAAAGTAGGGACTCGGTGAGTCGAGAAGAACTCCCGCTACTTGTCAGATACTGCGTCTCATGGACGTGAGTGGTGTTTCTATCCAATTATTCTGGGTCCCCATACCTTGTGAGCCTCGTCTAATACTGGTGAGAGAGGGGTAAGTCTGCATGTTTCTTGAAGGATGTATTAATATATACCGATGATCTTTCCAGGTATGCTGCCCTTTGCTTCGATATAAAGCCCTAGAATAATGTCAAAAAACCCGCAGGCTGAACACCCGTCCATGAACGGAGATGATAAACTTTCAATGGATGTGCCTTGTAAGTATAATTTTGTGTGCCTACACATCCATACTCACTCTATTATTGTCAACTCTCCTTTCTTGAAGTAGTTCGAAACACGATTCGAGTCGTCTCCTCCTTTGAGGCACGAATCCAAGATTTTTAATCTTAGATCGAGCATCGCCTTCTGAGTCGGCGAAAATTTTTGCTCCCCGAGCTGACGACAGAAGTCATCATACGAGAATGTGTCCATGGTACGTAAGATGGACATGATGCATTCCATATAGAGTGGCATCTCTATCCATACATTTACGTCTCAGTCATGAGTAGGCTGGGAATGAAAGCCTGGAAGTACACACGTTGGCCTTGATCTACTTTCATCATGGCCAGAAGTCGTCCTCCACTGATATCCTCTAATGAAAAATGTAGAGGCTTTACCCGTACCTCGGGAAGCTTGGCATATACCCTCGTCATTGTTTGGATATTTCCCGGACTGGACGTTATGTCAAGAGAGCACGCGAGTGCAACGGATACAACTCACAGGACTAATACAGTAACTCTGGGAGGGGTGGGTTCATTACTCTTGCTGGGCCACTGTGGTTTGAGAGATGCCATATAGGCTGCCTCGCAGGGCTGGACATCTCCCGATCCGGCTGCAGAATCGAAGTGAAATCTTTTAACATCGTATTAGGAATTTATACGACATAGTAAGTTTACGAATACTCACAACAATGCACTCAATGGTTCCGGTAGTACTCCCAGACGTCTGTCACTAATCAGACAGCCCTCGAGAAGAACAGAAGTGGAATGGCTCTTGCCAGAGCCCTGGTAGACACACAATACAATCAATGGAACACCACAGATGTCCCGTCAGATTTGCTTACCTGCACACCACATACTATTCCACTGAACGGTGAGTTCGTGTTGATGAAAAGCTTCGGGGACACGACCGGGGCTCCAGTATTCGTTTCAAGAATACGGCCGTATACCGCTCTTTGGGGGAAAATTGTTGAACCAGTTACTTCGAAAGCATCGCCGGTGAGCATAGGTGCCGTTTCCAGTGATGGCCTGGCCTTGTTAATATCAAAGATGCTGCTGCCGCTACTAGTAGTGACAGGATCACCAAGCAGATGGAGCTCTAAGTCTGAATCATTCTCGACCATTTCGTGAGCAGCAGTGAATGATACCAGCAATAAGAAGGATGCAGCGCCGTCGAGGGTGGGTTGGCAACGAGGCGGTCAATGGAAACAGGACGTAAATATACTACTGTGAAGTAACGATCTGGGCCCCACGGTGCGGTACCAACGAGGGTTTCGCCACCAGTGCGAGGCCCCGTTGATCATAGACATGAATATTAATTGCGGTGCGATTATGTACCGCCGCTCTGTAAAAATTTCGATGAGATACAAACTGATCGACGTAGTTCAAAATTCAAACCCGATCAAAATCCACCGCCGACGACGGCCAGATTCAGATCGAATATAATTTTTACTCACTTCGAAGGAAGTGAAATATTTCTTGTATTCGCCGTGTTCGAAGGAAATTCTTATGTAAGGAAATTTCCACACAAGCGATGCCAAGCCGCCTCTCGATAGCTTGGAGGAGTATAGTTAGTACGTCGGGCTACTTGCTGTGGGCGAATTTACAGAGTCATGTTCCCGGCTAGCTCTTATTTCGCCTGTAATAAGGTTAGCAAGAGCGAAGTTGTGATATGCTTTCGAAGTTGTGGTCACCTTTGGTAACCTCTACCACTGGCAGTAAAACCAACAATGCATTCCATCGAACAACAATAATACGAAAGACCAATATTAAGTAACCATAATCCATCAGCGACGGCGTTTTTCTTAACACTCTCGATGGGTCGTGATATCACGACTCCGCATCATTTCCCTGAGCTTGTCCCTCTTCCAAAAGGAATTGCATCGCGTACTCATATGGCTTTAGACATGAACATCTTGACCAACATTCCCTGCCGAAAAGGCATTAGACGGAGTTGGAGTCGCGATGCTTACTATTATTCTATTATCCGGACATGCAACAACTAAAAAGTTGTAGATAAGGGTCAAAAAAAAATCAAAGCGGTGAGAGTGCATTACGAACCAATCGTTTACTAAATTAGGGAGCAAAAAGTGTCTCGCCCGAGCCAGGGGGATCGTCTAAAGGTCGTCTCCTGCATTTTCTCTGGTGCACGCGCCGATAATCCTTTCGTGCAAACTGCATGTGGCTACAACCCTCGCCCACAATCATTGACTGAAATTCGGACTAAAAATGCAAGCGACTTGCCATATGTTACAAGAAAAGTTTCTTTCCTGAGTATCGGTGTGTCGTTTCGCTGTTCCTTGAGATACGAATCTTTTGCCACTAGTAATGTCATTCGTTAGATCTGCGCGTCCTGGTGGCAACAACTTCGGGCCACTCACCACACGATGCACTCATAGAGTTTCTCGATCTTCAGATGTCTACGGATATGAATACGAGCTTTGGACCTGCCCTCGAACGGCTGTGTTACAGGACATCCTACCCAGGTACATATAAATAGCCTGGGCTCTAGAGTATCACAGTACTTTAACCATGAGTCCAACGTCTCATTATCTGTGTTAGGCAGACGGCGACATATATGGCGTTTGGAAGCAGGCGGTGGATCGCGTGCGATGCCTAGTGGCAACGCCATTTCGGGGGATGGATCCAGTGAGTCCTGACTCCCATGTTCTAGGTTCACTTGAAGCAGGGAGGATCGCGATGAGTCGGTTAATGCAGTGATAGTTGGGTATTAACAATACGGACAAGAGAAAGCTTTTTGCATATTTGCGGTGTTATCCATGGATGCCGGAAATTCGGAAGACCAGGAATCATACTTGGACGGGGCTACGAGAGACTCAGGCCTCGACCATGTACCATTACTATTGGTCTGAGAGGGTAAAGATATGTGTTCTAAGTAAGCTATACAAATATTAATGCGTGACTCAGAGTCGACGAGAGACACTAGGTGCAGTGAACCAGCAACATACACATGAGCTGAGCGAAGTCGAAGCTTTCGTCGAAATTTTCGCTAAGCTGTTCGCGATCGTTGAAGTTTTCGTTAATGTTTCCGTTAGTCATGTCGAAATCAAGTCAAGTGCAAAACCGAGGTAGCTAGTAGTTCCTTGGTATGTGGAAAGCAGAGAGTGAACTTTATAAGTCGACCCTCCATTAGTATTTCCGAGTCGGTCTCTGAATAGTGACTCACCAATCTTCTGAGAGAATACGCCAGGTGGGATCACGTTTCGTGCCACTGACAGTAGACAAAGTTTCGTCGGACCTCCGAGTCCGCCGGTGCCGATCCACAGCTATGCTATGCTCCACCAAGTGCAGACCCGATGAAATGGTCTGCTTGAGTTTCCCTTTGTTGCTGTACTTGAAGCAGCATAGCAGCACAGGCCACTTAAGCTATATGCAGGTCAAAGTGATAGTGCACGGAAGCGTCACAAACAGAAGCGCCTGTCTGATAAATTGAAATTGCCTAATTAAGAAAAATAGAATCATAAATGCATAAGGTCTAGACATCTAGACTTCGAGCGGATCAAGTGGAGCATCTACCTACCATGATTCCATGCCAGTCACAGCCAGTGCACCTCCCATTTTAGCTATGTGGATATTTGGTAACTGGAGATAGATACCTAACTCTAGAATAAGGTAGTATGTCGTGAATAGGTATGACCAATGATAACAGCACACGACGATGTACGCATCGCGTAGGTCTACCCTGAATAATGAATGCGCTCCAGAGGCAAGGGCACAGCAATATCAATGGTGTATTACATGATCTATCTTGCCAAAGTCTCATAGTATCTCCCTTTGGATTTTTAGCCCGTCAATCTGCTAAACGGTATCCTGAGTCGTGCGGTAACCCACCTTCATCAGAGGGAAAAGGTTATGCAATCTTCGTTGTCTATCCACACAAATCAGCAATCATACTCGCAGATAAACCGAGCACAAGCGCACCTTCGCATACAGCGAATCAACAACGTTTCCAACCTGCTCCAACATCTCAATTGCCGCACCGTACGTCCCGTCCTCCTCAGGGTCATCGAATATGAGGAGACATCCGCGGCCCTGATCAAGTACACCGTGAAAGATCTTGTCAAGGATCATCTGCGAGAGTCTATGAAGCGAAGTTAGTGGTTAACGTCGCGAGGGCGGAGGGGAGCGGAAAATGCAAGTCAGTGATAAGAAGATTCACTTTGCTTCGACAGCCTGCCGCTCCTGCCCGACCTGCTGAGCGACATGTTCGATCTCCACCACTGAGTATGGCTCGACGATACGTAGAAGATTCTGTTCCAGTAGTGTATCATAAAGCGCCGCGAGGTGCGATCGGATCGTGGGATCAGAGGAGAGTTCTGTAAATGTTGTCAATTGATTTTGATATCAGTCAACGAAGCACGTACCGTTTTGATAGTCTCGTAACGCTCTCTCAAATTCCGCCAAGTTCCGGTTCTGGTGGGCACGTGCAACAGCACGCATCGACTCGACCTCACGCAGCTGAGCATAGCGCACGGCAAGTTTGATTGAGAGGAGAGAGGGGAGATCTTCAGGCTACGCAACAAGGCGCCTAAGTGCTGAAAAAAATTAGAGAAAAGTAGTACGCACTAGGTTCAGCATGATTTTGCAGAGTAACATATATTTAAGCGCAGTAAGGGCACCGCCTTCCGGCGCAATTGCCGCTTCCCCTTCTGTCCCTGCACCTTCCTAACACGGTTCATTAGCTTATCAAACAATACAACATGTCTTTAATATCCACCTGCGACCCTAGCATCTCGAACGTTTCGTAAAAATACGAGTACGCTGTCGTGTAGTCCTTGTCCTCCGCATGTAGAATCCCGGACTGGAGGTCGAGCGCAGCTTGCAAGTAAGGTGGGCAATATATCGAGTTGGCGGCCGTGCGGGCAGACGTGAGCGACGCCTATAGTGCAAGGACATCAGTGGATAGTACGGGATGGGGGACGAACTAACTTTGGCTTTCGCAAAGTTACCGATCCCACGGTATACTTTACTTTCAAGCAAGTGGACCTCAGTTAGCACCAGCTTGTCGTCCAAGCGCTTAAGCTCGCCCAGGAGCGTGTCAATGAGCGCTATGGCGGGTTTGTACGCTTTTGTGGAGAGGTATAGTGAAACTGCAGCACATACTTCAGAAAGATATCATGAAATCAGCGTGAAGGTGTACCGAGGCGTGTCTCGAGGCTCTGCTTAAGGAAAATACGACGCTCTTGCTTCGCCCATTCGATCGCTTCATGCAACACGCGCGTCTGTGTCGACATTGAGTTGGGAATAAGGGAAAAGTGAGAGAGAAGAGTGCGGACTGGTGCGGTGTGTCAGATTCGCGCGCGAGTTAGATGAACCATACTAGTACTGACTGAGTTTAGCAGTCTTGGCTTTGGCAGTGGAAGAGGCCATAAAGGCACGCGATGTAAGAATTACTTCGGCAAGTCCTTCAGCATTCCTGCGAAGGCGAGTGTGGTTGGTCAGCGGTGAAATGCGGAAACGCAGGGAGAATAGACTTTTCGTCACGGTAGAGTTCTCCTAATCTTAATAGTGCCGTTTCCTGTTCTCTCGCACGTGTTGCATCTATCCCAGGTATTCCAGACATGGTTAGAGCTGTGAGATATGTGGATGCGATGGCGGACCTTGTTCATGTGTCTGAGTAGATGTGCCCTCTACAGTAACGATTTAGCATGTTCTGGCGCATCGGCGACTAGACACACCTGGGTTATTTAGTTTGAGGATACGTTTGTAGATATCTTCGGCTTTTCGGGGATCGGTCTTGCGAGCTGCTTGAGCTTCGTCAAGCAAAGTGGTGAACGACATGGCCAAAGCAGGTGTGACACTGACGCGTCCTTTCCTGTTTCGGATTTCATGCCGCGGCGCTTTACATAGCCCACATTTATTCCGTCTTGGTATTCTTAACAATATACCTTGCTGATTATTTCGTAGTACGAGTCGAGATTATCAGACACTTCGTTCGCAACGACTATGAGCGTACATTCAGCCGGATATCTGGGTGAGATGCTCTCTCTTAGTTGCTATACTATCCTCTCAGGAATAGTTCAGGTTGGGTCCTATGGATATGATGGGTGTTCGGGCTGCGCTTGATACTTTTATTCGTCCACGCCGCAAAAGAGCTGCAGTCCGCCGTGGTAACATCTTACAGGAACGCTTTGATCAACTTTCCAGCCTTGGTGCAGAACTTAAGGGCCCAGTTGAAATTCAATTTATAGATCAATTCGGACAGGAGCCTGGAGGAGTAAGCTAACAAGGTTGTGACGCATAAGTTATGAAACTGAAACCTTTCGTTGGAGGGCCGATATTGATTGCGGTGGTGTCTTCAAGGAGTTTTTAACATCGTGAGCGACCCTTGTAACAATTGCCCACTGTTTGATCACGTGTTTTAGACTTTCCAAAGAAGTATTTGCTACCAACCGAGGGCTCTGGCTTGCAGCACCACAACCAGAACTGTATCCAAATCCTCACCCCTACGCCACTGAGAGTAAGCTTCCCATCTTGTTCCTGAAGAGATGCCTTGGACATGAACTTTTGGTTACAGCTCATCAGTTGAATTGGTACGGATTCATTGGTCGGATCCTAGGGGAAGGCTCTTTGTGAAGGAATTCTGGTTGATGTTGCTTTTGCATCTTTTTCCTTGCCAAATGGTTGGGAAAACAATCATATCTTGACCCTAGCGTCGGTCGATGCCGAGCTGTATAACGGACTGATCTTCCTCAAGCACTATAACAAAAATTCGAGGATCTTTCCCTAAACTTCACCATTTCTGAAGATGGTCGGGCTCGTTTACAATTCTTTTATTCAACAAGTAACGTCTCATTTAGATCTTGGCGTCTCGCGGATTGTAAACCTTGAGCCGAATGACGAGCAGATATCTGTCACCAAAGAAAATAGATTGCAGTGCATCTATCTTGTATCGCATTACCACCTGAGCCGACAGATTAAACTACAAAGCGAAGCCTGTGACTTGTATTTTTTTATTCGCTTTGGTGTATAGCTGAATCTACGTTTACAGTCTTTGAGATTTTGACGGGGGTATGCGCGAAAATTCCAGAGCCGGAACCTATTTTGGAAAAGGACATCACAGGTTTGATGTTCCTTATCTCTCACTCCCGAAGTTGATGGAATATACTCAAGAAGAAGAAGAAATGGATGGTGAAATGGAGACGGACCTCGAGGATGATATTGAGAAAAGCATACCTCCTGCCTTAAATGGTGCAAGAAAACCTTCAGATCAGGAAAGAAAGTCGACAAATAGTCTTCTCTCTCCACACTGACTGACCCGCTATTAACGCTTGTTCACTCTAGAGCACTTCATTTTCCACCGAGTCTATCGGAGCCTTCTTCTCATCCACCCACTACATCGGTGTTTAGTATAATCTAATTCAGGGCGCTAGAGTGCCTGAACAACCTGTTCCTCACAATTGACGAGGCGCGGGATGGCGGTCGGTTCCGAATTGGCTGTTTCATCCGAGGATCAAGAAAGCCTAAAATCACTCTGGCACGAACTCTTGCCACAGTAGGAAAAGTGGCTCGAGATAGAAAGTTGATCGCTTCCAAAGGCCTAGAGAAGAAGACGGAAATGGGGAAGTTGCGATGGGCGTGTTGTGGGGTATTGCTAGTTGGTCGCGGTTATTTGGTACGTATAACAGAATCCTGTGTACTTAATCTAGTCTCAATTTGACACCAGGTACCTGACGCAGGGCAAGTTCAAGCATTGATGGAGTTTTGCGATGCAACTGCCGACGACATGACCAAAGCTAAGTGTATTGGAGCACTTGAGTGCCTGGCACAAAACCCTGAAGCCATTGAAGCGAACAAGGTACATTTAGCAACTTTCAATCCGCCCTTTCTACTAAACTCTTTTAAAGGTTATATTTATCTACATCGTTGGACAGATATCTTCACCCTCGTTCACATACACAGTCTTCCATCGGGTTCAGCGCTCATCGACATAAACTCTCATGAGGCCATGACGTCAGATAGGCAGGGTGGATGGGTAAATACTCTTGCGAACGCGTTACCAACATCGAGAAAACTGGTACGAGGCATTGATCGACGTAAACCAGTTGGGGTGGAATTACGAGGACGGGGAAATGAGACGAATTTAACTACATTTATCAAGTATCGTAGAGCTTTAAAACTTACGTCGAGATGCGCTGAAGATATTTAGAAGATGTACACGATGGTTGACTCTTAGTGTTCGACGTGTCACAGACACGCGACTGACAACGTCTACAAAAGCTGGAGTCCGGCACGAAATTGTCAAAATCATGTTATTCTTTGTTGAGAAGCTGCGGCGATGATGATTTTACAAACAATGAAATGGATAATTAATCAGGGGAATTTGTTATACCCTTCCTCCATTCTTCAATCACAGTCCTGCCATTGTAATGTTGATCATTAGAATAAAAGTCTTTGAAGTCGAAGTGGGTGGCTGCAGGATCCCCTCGCTTCATAGCCATGTTATATGCTCGAATTGCATGAAGGTTTAGAACACGTTTAAATGGCTCCTTGGTTGGTGGGTACTGCAGGAAGGTTTCCGGTCGTTCGAGATCAGCGAAAGTCGAAAAACCGGCTTGCTGTAAGAGCGGTGAAGATTTTTGAACTTCACTCGGCTCAATGTCTGTTGCCTTTGATGGTCTTTTCTTTCGGTTGGTGGTGAAAAACTCGTTGAATGTCAAATTTTGAAGGTTTTCTGAAAGTATGCGGCAACGCAGATTTTTGTTGTCATCTTGGTAGAAGCAAAGGAGATGACGATCATAGGCCTCTTCAATGGGTTTATATAACAGTAGGCCATTGCGTGGATTATCGATGTTGTCAAAACCAAACCAGTCTGAAGTCATGCCCATTGCATGCTTCCAGAGATGTGCTGCGACTATTGCCTTAGATGACATGGTAACACCTGTAAGACTGCAAGTAAGAGTGTTTGGATACTTAACAGCCTTTGAATCCCAGTAGAACTTGTAGAGATTGAGTTTGAACTGATTATTGTCTCCTCGCTCTGTGCCCAAACTGCTTGTCTCCGGGACCATGAGAATAGTATTCATTAAAAGCTGTGTTATATTATCTGCACCCAGCTATCAGTTGAAACAGCTGATACTATGTTCAAAAGCAAATGCATCTAATGACTGTGTCACATTGCATATTTCTGTTGTGTCATGTGTTTCTGTTGCATCATGTGTTTTGGTTGAGTTGCATGTTTCTGTCAAGTTATGCAGTTCGGTCATGTTGCGTGGTTCTATGGAGTTGTGCAGTTCTATTGAGTTGCATGATTCAGTGGAATTGGGTGGCTCTTTCACATTGCACGGTTCTGTTGAGTTGTATAAACTGGTGGTTTCCAGAGCAGAGAAAGAGCTTACTGGATAATATCACTATGAAGATATGGACATGGTCCTTCACTGGTTGAGGGAGACCAGACTCCACCACAGTGCTTGTGGTCTTGAGTAGAGTGGCCTTGCCATTGATATCGGCAGTGAGTTGTGCAATTGCTTCATCGAATGTGGTCTTTGAAGTGGTTGAGAGAGCAGTATTTGGTCTGTATAGTATAATATTCTTCATATCAACATTGCTATTTTGGTGTTTGATCTTGTCCCGGATTTTGAGTCGCAGTTCAGTAACCATCTCTGTAGGCATAATGTTGACAGGAAATATTCGACCGTAGGCCGGCTCATCGCCATAGATGAGACAATTCAAATGATACGGCTGAGGGTAGAACAGACTAAGTAGACTAAACACGAGATGGGCCATGGTCAAACTTGAGCGGCACAAGTACTCGTTCGGATATAGCTTATATAATCCGTCACATAGATACGTTGGAAAACACCCACACAAGTATGGGATACATCACCCCAAGTGCATTATCGCGTCTCTCTAACTATGCATACAAGGGTGTCGACAAGTGAGCCCCAAATCTTTATGGATCCAACTTCAAGTTTTTCAAACTTTATATCTGTATCACTGGCAGATCCATACTCTCCGAATATGTTCTCAATCCTTTTTGGACTCGTCTCGTTACACTATGGCCTTTATGGGTTGCTCCCAATACCGTGCGTTCCTGAGCAAGTGAAGAATTATAGGTAGCTGAAGCAGGGACAGATCACTTTACTGGGACTTTGCATAGTAATGATCAACTTTGCGACCCTCCTCTACTATGACCCGCAATTTCTCGCTGAGTATGGGGGAGCGAATGGCCCTCCGCATTGGATATATTACACGCAAGTATCTTCTGTTTTAACTTTTTTTCTTTGTGTAAAAGTCGGGCGGACCAGCTGACACGAACGTCGCAGAGCAGATGGGCAGCAGGCCTTTTTATTTACCAGAGCTTCGACGCCATCGATGGGTGAGTGAGATAATCTTTCTGTGGCATTCGTGATGGTCATTAAACTTACACAGGAAACAGGCGAGACGTACGGGTATGGCAGGACCATTGGGTGAGATGTTTGACCATGGTGCGTTTTACATGACACCGAGATAGTATATCTTCCTTACTCAAGCCTCATCACAGGCTGTGATGCGATAAACACGACAGTGAGCTGTATCTTCCCTCTTGGTACGATTCCTGTGCCAACTCCAGGTGTACATGCAGCTTGAGGTTATTCTCGCTGCCCGAGCATTAAACCTCGGCCGCTCGTGGTGGACTGTTGCATCGCAGGTAGGGACTTTAGCTAACTTTTACCTTACCACCTGGGAAGAATATCACACTGGTACGTTCACGGCTGGTAACAATCTCGCATTTTTTATGGAGAACATACAGGTCAACTATTTCTTGGTGTATTTTCGGGCCCTGTGGAAGGCATCTTGATGATAATCATAATTTTCCTCATTTCCGGAACATATGGTGAATAAACTTCAGCCTTAAAAGGCCAATATTGACACAAATTGAGGCCCTACTGTCTGGGATACTGGCATTCTCACATTTACGCGTTTGGACAGTGTCGAATGGATTACAGAAAATGTCCCGAACGTGGGTCTCAACGAGGCATTCATGATTTTTGGTGGATTTGCACTTGCTTTCAACATCATCACCAGGTAGCACCTATTAATACCATACACTATTTTACGCTCACATCCCAATTCAGCTATGGAAACGTTTATCAATCTTGTCGCGCTGCAGGGAAATCCGTGCTCCGACCCCTCCTCTTCCTCTTACCATTTCCCACGACCGTCCTCTTGCAGGTATTGTGGCTTCTTTCTCCGAGCTCCCCCATCCGAAACTCCTCGCTCTTCGTCCCATTTCTCTGCGCCTGGGGCCTCCAATTTGCACACCAAGTTGGTCGCATGATTCTAGCACACGTCACTGGCAGTTGCTTCCCCTACTGGAATTGGCTTTGGGTTTGGTTCGCAATTGGTGCTGTTGATGCCAATGCTCCCCGGATCTTTGGCGTGTGAGCAACATTTTACAAACCCGTTTGTCCCACTAATGTTTCAACAGAGAGCCGTTTTTTCAGGGATCGTTCATCAGTACCCGTCTCTTCGTTTATCTCACCCTTGTAATAACTTTTTTCTTTTACGAGCGATTCTGCACCCTTGTCATCACGGGTGCGTGTGTTCGATCGCTGCCAGCGCTTGAGCGCAGCTCACATCCAATAACAGAGATCACTAATCACTTGGGGATCGCCTGTTTCACTGTTCGTAAAAAGGACAATGATGGAGTCTGGAAAGACGCTGGCGAAGTTAACAAGTCTAAAAAGGCGTCTTAGAGCATTGCTTATGAACGTTATACATAGATGGCATTTGTTTAGTTACTTACATTCCTCCGCACTATTTACTAGACATGTGTTCGCGATCTATGGGAGCCAATTTCAAATTTACTGCTTTGAGTTTGCATGTATTATTCGCCAATGGTGTAATAGATGAAATATATGACGGTACAAATGCAATGGATAAATCCATGGAGTGGGCAGAACTGCATGCAGACTAACCGGAAACAAGGTCGAGAGACTAGTGACACTGTCCTTATCCCCAGGGATTCGCATTATAACTAGGCTTCTTTGACGGAGGTGTTGGTGTCCAGGAGTCCCTGAACGAGATAGCCCCATCTGCGCCACCAAACGAAAGTTCAGACGACGAGGATGCGTTTGAATGGGCCAGGATAGTGCCATTATCGTCACCAAAGGATGTTCCGCTTGTCGTTGTGAATGGGGACTTCGGTGTGAACCCACCAAAAGCATTGTGGTCTGGTGTTGGGGGAATAATGTCTGGGATTGTCCACAGTGATCCACCAGAACTGTTAAAGGAGGGTGTTGGTGCAGGAGACGGTCGAAAGGCAAATCGAGAAGTTGGTGGATAAGATGTGTCGATTGGTAAGTCAGTGACAGGACTACGTTCCGGCTCCAGTGTTAACTTTTCCATCCGATCATTCGCGTCATTGAACGAAAAGGAGCGTGATAATGTTCCATTGAGATCAGTGTGCGGGTGTCCTGATGCGTCAGATTCCTCATATTTCAATCCGCTCACTGAGGAGCTATTGGAAAATGGGACTGGGGTTGTACTTCGTGATGTCTTGATCAGATCTACCTGAGAGGACTCATGACAGTTCGTTGGAGCGGGGACAACCGTTATAGATAACGGTAGGTTAGTGGGTATTTGCATGCCTTTGAGCTCATCCCTCCCCTTAACACCCTCCCTCTTCAGCATTTCATTGATCGCTTTGAAGTCGAAGCCGGCATGGACGGGTATCGACGATGAATCAGGTGACGTTGCTTCTTCCGGGGTATCAGACTGAATAGGGGAACGGGTCATGCGCTCGGGTAAATCATCTGATTCCTGCGCAGGGGAAGAGGAGGAAGAGGATTTCTGAGAAAGTGGGAGAGATGAGGGAGGGCGCTGCACATTGGCAGTGTCTTGAGCTGGTCTCTTGTCTCTAGAAAACCAACCTCGTTTCTTGTTCTTAGCCTTGTCGTCTTCGCGGATCACTTCCCGGTCCCCCTCCATATCTGGCTCCTGTGTGTAAAGAGTCAAATCCCAAGTTACATAAAGTTAGTAGCTAGAAGCTCGCCTCTGGCTCATCAAAGTAATCCGCAAAAACTGGGAAACCTAGTTCGTCCAGTATAAGGGGCATGAATGCTCGATAGCTGCCATGACCAGCGATCTTATCAGTAACGTCCACATTCTCCAATCCAGGAACATTCTCAATAGGTCGTAGTCCCGCAACAGTGTTCAGACCGCCAGAAGTTGCTCGAAAAAGGTAGTTGAGTATCCAATCATTGCGAGCGTAGCCGTTGACCAATCGTCCGGCTACGACGCCGCGTGCCTCAAGCCACGACCGTTTAGGTGCGGTTACGGTAGCACCGAATAAAAAGACGTCTTGAACAATACCGTATGCCTTCTGTTTCGCCAATTCTAGCAAAGCGTAGAAAATGACACGTGCACCCAGAGAGAATCCAATTAACATAATGGGACGGACCCCAAGATGACGTCTAAGAAGGACGTCAGCGAGAACGGAGCCGGCTGCACGAGCACGATCAAGTGCGTTCGACCAAGGGTTGTCTATGAGATATCCTAACTTCGTTAAAACTGATGGAAAGATGAGTAATCATCATTCATTATTAGGGAGATGCCACGCACTGATAGGCCACGTCAAGGCACTCATGAGGGTAGTCATAACCGTGGCTTGCAAGACCGTTGTCGATAGCTGAGACAGTATCTCGCCGGTCAGGAGTTTGATAGCGTTGCCAGTCTCTCCCATCATCTCAGGCTCCCATCGCACACTGAAGACGTCCCCCACAATGGGATCCAGCACACTGAACGGAAGACGGACGTCATCTCGCGGACCGGTCATGAACCTATACATGAATCGAACGCATGCGGAGGGTTGTCAGTCTACGATAGTCTGTCGATATATTATGGAGCTTGGTGGGAATGTTAGCGCACCCTGGAACTGTAATTATGCAATTGACGCGCTTGTTATTATGAAGAGGCAACAACTCAAATGTTCTGACTTGTTGCGTCCTGCGTGCCATACCTTTGACGGCAATGCCGGAGCCGGTGAGAGCACCACCCGTCGTGATAAGTGCTGCTCCTCCAGCGCCTGCGAAAAATCCAGTTGTACCTGTGACCCCAATTGTTGTAAAAGCTGCACCGAGCCCTGCACCAATGACTGGAGCTAGTAACCCAGCAGACAGACCAATGACGAGCCCGCCACCTGCGCAATACATCCACCGTCAGTATTACCGAGATGGTGATAAGGTATGTGCACGCACCTAGTGTCGCTAGTCCCATCATAACGTATCGTCTTTTCTTCGCAGCTTTCATTCGTCCTTCTATCACTTCCTGCTGCTCCATTTTTTCGACTCCTTCCTGGATCTCCAACGCATCTGTTACTCTCTTCTCAAACTTGACGACATCCAACCATCCAAGCCCAAGCTTGAGAGCTACAGTCTCGAGAAGGACCCGCGAACGACTGTCATAAACACTATCGGCAATCAGGAGGAGAAAAAGATCACACAGAACCGTCCAACGAATATCTAACGTGACATTGGCGTCGGTAGAGGAAAGCGTGGTCGACACACCGGGCATGGAGGTAGTTGCATTAGGTTGGAGAACGTTAGCTGTTGTTTTCTGCTGAGCAGTTGTAGGTGTCGCTGGTAAAACAGGTGATAATTGCGATTCTTGTTGGAGGTTTTTAGAGTTATCTTCCTGATCATCCGATTCTAAAGGGTCGGTGGTCTCATTCTTCCTTTGCATACGTTCATTGTCCTGTTTCTGAGCCTCCACTGGATCGTATTCTGGATTGGCAACCGTGTGGGTCGTCATGAGAGATGGGACAAGATCCATAGCTTCAACTCCATGCTCTGCGAGGCTTTCTATCATCTTTTGCTCTGTCATAGGGGTGAGTTTCATGCATTCGACTGTGGCAAGGATTACCTGGCGTAGCTAGCTCCATATGATAATATAAGCGTCCCATTATCTTCAAGCTCCAAAGCTCGAGACTTCCAATGGCTGGTTTCAATTCCTTTGATTTGACGTTCTTCAATCTCGTGGTCATTTCTTTCATTGCGAGTGCACATAGCGCAACATACGCTATGCGTTGAGCCTCTGTAAGAAGATTCTTGGTGGCCTGCATCTGGTTTAAGGGGGTCATTGCTTTATCCTCATCGAACAAGTATTTAGTTCTAAGATGGACGTCCTCCGCATCATCATCTTCGTCAAGCCTAAGCCTGGTGTATTCATCTTCGTTGTGATCAAGTTTGGAGCGCCATTCGTTTCCATAGTCATCAAAATCAATGAGGTTCCCTGTGGCGTTTCCTTTAGGGCCATCTGAGGATTTCGAAGGGGGGACATAGTGATATTTCTTCTGGTCTTCTTCGTCTAGACCATTGGCAAAGTCATCTTGGCGGATGACAGGCATATCTTGCCATCCGTCGTCGTCGTCGTCTTCAAGCAATAAAGCATCACGGTTGGATAAGGAAGGAGGCTGAGGGACACGGGCAGACATGAGACGTGAATGCCCGCGCCTATTTACTACGGAGTGTGGCGTGGCAAATGAGCTTGGTAGACAACACAACAGTCAGTGGTTTGTCTCTCATTTTCAGCATATACTAAAGGAAAGCCTCCCAGTTTTTGAAAAGGCTTACAGAGCTTTTTGCCGATAAAAAGGGCAAAGGCACGATTTGGCTTACACACAAAAGATGTATGTGATAACTGCTGGTCTTCTCAAACATTGGCCCAATACGTTTTAGACTCGCATGATGGCGATGATACTTTGATGCTTTCGGGGATTGCGGAAGATGACAAGGAGTACCCATGTCTGGTTCGTGCGTCAGATGGCAAGACTGTGCAGTTCTCTACTCGGGTGCGCTCGATCATAATTTCAAGTATTACGATAACTTATTCTACATGTTTCGAAAGGTACAACCTGGTGACCTAGACAGATTTCATTCGGCGTATGGAGCACTTCTCAAAACATCCATGACAACACTCCGAAAGCGGGACAAGAAACGGGAAAAGCAGCGAGCAGAACAACAAGCGACCAGAAAACGAAAGTTGGCAGAGACAATAATAGTGCAAGGCTCAAAACGTGGAAATGGACGACGCAAGAGGCAGCGGCTAATAAAAGCGGCATTGAGGCAAGAGGAAGCCAGAAGGAAGGTCGCTGAAGGAGAGGATAACAAGTCAAAAAAATAGTGTTTGACCACTCACTCAGGTCCCACGTAGAGCTGAACAACCTCCATATATTCAATAGTTTAATTTGTTGCGACGACCTTGGCCAGGGCGTGATGAAGCATACATTCCTGTGTGCTGACTAAACCTCATCCGCGTACTTACCAACGCTTGGTCTCTCAATGCAATATGCTCGGAGTTTTTCCCACAGAAATTATTCTAACGGTCTTGTCTTTTCTTCCTCTTCGACAATTACATTGCTTGCCTCAGACTTCAAAGGAATGGAACGCGTTTTTGCATGATAATGAATCTAGTGTTTATCACTTCGCCGCAATACTCCATGGCTTTGTGTCTGCGCATACAAGTTTTCGTGACGCCAGAGCATCTAATGTACCGTGGCTGGACGATGTTCAGTGTTGGAAAGACCTCTGTGTGTTTACTACTGTTGTCAGCATGATACTCCAAGTAGGCTCGCTCAAATGATCTGCAGGTTTTAAATTCTACAATAGGGAAAGACGTTGGGAAGGTAATGGACTCGCTAGATCTGCAGTTACCTATGCTGCTGGAGAGTCTGTCTGGCATTTCAAAATAGACGAAGAACAGCGCACCGTTATCACCACGCACCTCGACGGAGGTCTGCGTGTATCTGGTATCGAGGACGACAGAATTCTTTGGTTCCTTTATCCGGTAAGCATCTCCACTCGTAATCAGTTTACTAGCCGCACAGTGGATTTACTATGTCCCATGCAAAGTCAGAAGTACATGTTTACGCCCACTGTGAATATGCTAGCGGTTTCCTTGTGGTCACGAGAATGGGCCAGGAATTGGAAGTTTGGCGAAGAAAGCGTGACTTTCAAACCATTCCCAATCATAACCTTCATACACATCAACAGATATCTCACAGTCTGTCACGACAGTCCGAGTTATCTGTTTCTCAGAATGACAGAGGTGCTTTCCTTCCGTGGAAAATAATCCGAGCGCCGAACACTGTGCGTGCTTTACGACTGGTCCATTCTACTTTGCTAGTAGCGTCCGAAGCTGCCCAGGAAGCTTATCTTTATGATCTGAATGACACGACGAATTGGAGACCCAAGCAGACAATTTCACTTTCCTCCCCGGATTCCCCACGGGCCCTAGAAATCAGTTATATTGATCTAAGTCCTCGGAACATATTCGTGTGTTCGACCGAGGATGTTCTTGTTTATGCACTGGACACTACCAATGCACAGGCTTCCCTCAAATTCCCTAGTCAAGTGAGAGTGTTTAATGAACTGTACGAGACGCGGGCGTATCGCGTATCCTACAGTCCCGACGGTCCCGCGTATGTACCTGGAGGTACTAAATCTTCATCGTTGCAAGAATGTTCTTTGGATCTGACCAGATTGGTCCGACGAACACAATCGGATCCCATTCGGAATTTTCATGCTGGTAAAATATTGTTCGCCATATCAGGTGCGCTATACTGATTACCGCCCTAAAGTGCACGTCTCCCCGTGTGGCTCTCACTTCGCGACTATTGATGAGCAAGGTTGCCTGTGTATTGTTCGTAATTTTGAGAAGACGCTTCGCCGTGGCACATCTTTCTCCGAATGCATCACGATCTTGGATCTACACTATCCGGTCATGAATCTGGCCTTTGAAGAGGATAAAAGGATAGCAGTCAACGTACTTGTATGTGTCCATACGTTTATCTGCCGATCTTCAAAGCTGAGCCCAATGCTAAGCACCGTGGCATTTTCGTCGTTTCCTTCATCTCCGAAAATGATGTGTCTGTGGATAGCCTGACCATGCAACCCCAAGCACAACCCCGACTCTTGCATGCAAAGCAAGCTATCTGTGGATTAAACGCCACCAGAATCTGCTCCTGCCTGCAATTGACACGGTCTGAGCTATGGTATTCCTGGACAGATATCGACGATGATGACGATCCAGGTGCGATCCTACTTCTCGTTTTTCGCGATTTTAAATAACCTATTTCTTATGGCGTTTGCAGAAGTAAGAGCGAGAAGTAGACTTAATTACATTAACTTCACGGAGTCGCAGCAAGGAGTTCTATAACGAAATCATTCTCTGACCTCTAGTTGCAAGTTGAAGCACTGGCAGTTCAGCGTCGGGTTTTGTGTTGTGGTGGATTATTTCTGGCTCTATATACGTTGTCTTGTATATTCGAGTGCGCGATCGGACATCTGGTTTCATGAATATTTCTGATCCCGCGGCGTGACTTCTGCAATCTTCAAGAACTGATGCATGATGTCGCGGACTCGACTTGATAAAGTACTCTGTCCTCATGATTTGACTTGTCTGATAGCTGAGAGTTCCATATAGACAAATACCTGGCAACGTCTCGGAAGCGGAATCCATTCAGTGGTATGGCGCGCCCCAAAGCCCAGGGTCTCACCGCAAGAAACTCTCGGTCAGGAAGATATAGCTACTAACCAATCACCAAATTCTTTAGATGATCTGTCCAACTGGGTGGCAGTGAAGGTTGTGTATGACAATCACTCTATGCCTCCACACGATATCGTGCGTGAGGCAGTTATATTGGGGAGTATTTCCAACAGGAATGTCAGTGGTTAGGTATCGATCGAGGGACAGACATGATTGAACTTCTTTCGACCCGTTAAGATAATAACGATATTGGATTTCGTGCGCGGTGGACCAAATGCTCCGTATGCCTTGTACATGCCTGTGGTACCTCTTCCTGTCATCACTCTTCTTTCATCTCCGCTCTTTTCTCCGTACCCCATCACAGGACCTTATTCTGCTCTCGCTCAACCTGTTTTGGCACCTCCTAGAGCGCCCGGAGGAGCGAACCCCTTCGTCGTTGTTACCAAATCCCTTGTATATCAACTGCTCTCTGCAATTTCATACCTTCACTCCCAGGATCCGCCAATCGCTCATAGAGATGTTAACCCCGGGAATATTCTTGTTGACCGTGACGGCACTGTCAAACTGATCGATTTTGGTATTGCGTGGACTGGACAAGCCCAGGTCGTCCCGTCCCCCAGAATGCTCCTTGCGAAAGGATCAGAGTCTGCGTCCAAATACCTATATAAAGACTGGAAAGAAACGCCGGAGGAAATGTGTTGTCAAGTCGCTACTGGGTATTCTTTTATATCATAGAACGGGATGAACGATATTCTCAACGCGTTGTAGACCACATAGACCACCTGAGCTTTTATTTTCGCCCCGTTCATACTCGGCAGTAGGTGTCGATTTATGGAGTCTCGGTACCACGATTGCTCAGTTTTTTACACCACTTCGCCTCAACTCTTCGACAAGCCCATTGTCCTCCCCCAGTTCGACAACTTCAGACGATGAACCAAATGATATGACTTCGGCACCTTTCCTTGTATCTGCTAATCTTGAAAAGAATATTGATTACCGAGCGACTTGGGAGAGACAAACACTTTTTAATGGCGAACGGGGAGAGCTTGGATTAGCTTGGAGCATTTTCTGGCTACGTGGTACCCCCGATGAAAATTCTTGGCCAGTGAGCTACATTCCCTTCGATTTTATTAAAAAAATTGACGCCACGAATTATCAGTCATTTAGCTCCCTGCCAGATGTGTCGGCAATTCAGTTCCGTGAAGCAAGGCGAAAACCGTTACACAGAGCACTCCCCCATTTACCACCAGCTCAATCATTAACAAATGAATCACCAGCATCTCTGATTGATGCACTTCTTGCATATGACCCTGCATTCCGACTTGCTGCAAAAGAAGCCCTGGACCACCCTTGGTTCTCCACCGATCTCCTGCTCCCATTGTTATATCCTGTTCATAGCGGCATAGTCCAGGGTAATAAAAGATCTTGGGAGACCGCATGGGAGGGAAGGTCTTTAGCCGAGTGGTTGGAGCCCGTTATGAAGCGCGAAGCAAGTCGGATGATTCAGGTATCAATATAGCAAACATTGTACTTAAGGCTTTCCATAGCACTCCGTTCTGGTGAAAGTAACCAATATTCCAAAGTATCTCTTAATACATAATAGAGAAGGAAGTACAACAGCGTTATGCACGAACAGTGGGTATAGGAGCGGGTACTAGTAAGTGATTGTCAATAGAGATACCTGTATTAATAGGTCATTAAAGTGCGTGTCTGAGAACATAGTGAAATGAACTTACTCCGTGTTTGATTGGATGTCTTATAAATGCCGATCAATCGATGACTTAACTCGAACATATCATTCCTAACGTCGTGTCATAAGAATAGGTCGAGTGATACATTTCGGGGCGCACCTCAGAGAAATGATGATGAATTGTGCATTTTTCGTCCTGTCTTTGATATAATTAGCTACAATGGATACGTTGCGAAAGTCGAGGGCGGCGTCGATTTCATCCATGAAATACAGTGGAGTAGGCTAATGTGTTTTTAGCAGGATAGCGGCCACCCAAAATTGACTTACTTTGAACACGTGCAGCGCAAATACCAGGGCCAAAGAACTCAAAGTCTAAGGTCAGGTTTTAGCGAATACCTGATGACGGGTGCGATCAATACCTTCTCTCCACCAGAAAGATTAGAAATATTTTTCCAACTTTTCTTGGGAGGCATTACGCTGAAGATTATGCCTTCCGAGAAAGGATCCATACTGTCGACCAGTTCCAGCTCTGCATTTCCTCCCAACGTAATCATCTATGGGAAAGCAGTTAATGATTGTAGGTTAAGTTAAGAGGGCGGATTGTAACCTGATACATCTCTTTCAATTTGGATGAGATCACGTTGAAGCCAGACATGAATTCGTCAAGTCTGGCCTTCCTGAGATCGTCGTATTTCTTTTTGTGTTTATCGCGGTGTGCTGTGACAGTTTCCAAATCTTGTGCGCGCTCCAAAAACTCAGCTTCACGTTTCCGGTACTCTTTGAGAGCACCTAGGTTCGGTTGGGCTTGTTTTATTTGATCTGAACAACGATTTTAACACAGCCATCACCAAAATGGTTGGATTTCATACCCTCAAGGAGTGTGGCATCACCAAGCAGTCCTTTCTTTGTGAATTTTTCAAGTTCCTCGACGTTGTACACGTGTAAGTCGTAGGGCTTCTGGGGCGGGGCATCAGGGTTCTCCTGTTTGACGGCGATCTCGGCTGGTTCGGTTGTGGGAGGTGCTGCGTTGTCATCGTCATCGTCATCGCTAGAAATTGGCAGTGTCCTATGGTTGAGCCCAAAGAAAGGAAGAGCACATACTCGATCTCTTCAAGCTTAAGTTCGTCATGCCTTCCCTGCCAATGATGGATTGCACGCTCATTTTCTACGTTCTCTTTCTTGGCGTCCTCCAGAATCTGATTATACTCCATCTAAAAGCAAATGAGTCAACTACCATACAATAACAGATAAAAATTGAGATTTTCCTCTTTCTTCCTAAATTCTTGAATGCCAACCATTTTCTCGTCCAAGTCGGTCTTAATACCTTCCAAATCTTCCTTGGCGTTTTCTGCAGCGGCCTGTGCTGCATCGACTTTGCTACGAATGTCGTCCAGAACTTCTCCGCATTCCTGAAGCTGTTGATCAAGGTTTGTGATATCTTGTTCTAGATCTTCCAAAGTGGATGTGTTGGACCCGATGGTGTTCTTTAGTTTTTCTGTGTCTTTTCCAGCCTTGGCTTTTGCAACCTCCGCTTTGGTTATCTCTTCGTTAGCGAGGTTGATATGCAACTTGACGCCGTCCACCTTGGATTTTTGTGCCAGCAACTTCGCACCACCAACTTCAAGAATTTTGTTTTCGAGAGCCTGAATGGCATCCTCAATAACCTTAGCACTCTCCCGGAGTCGCTCCAGTTCTGCTGTTGACGTAGTAATATCTTTGTCGAGGGTAGATATTCGTGAAAGGTCACCCACGTCAGGCTTAGTTTGGGATCTAGATCCAATTGAATCAAGATGAGACTAAGAATATACAGCAAAACAAACTTCTTACTTGAGCTCTTGGACCCTCTTAGTCGCCTCATCGATTCGTTTGGAAGAGGTCTGAATATCCAGCTCGACTTTATGTATATCCATCTCAATCTTCGGAACTTTTTTTGACGAAGTATCAGCGTCGAGCTCGGCTTTGCGGAGTTCTTCTGAAGCTTCTTCGAGTTGCTGGGTGGCATGTTCGCTGTCTTTCTCATAGCGCTTGATGACCTCGGGACTAACAGAATCGGCCGCTAGCTTGGAACTCATGCCCCCCTTTGCCACCTTTGTTCCACCGCCAGACATGGTGCCTGAAGTATCGATGAGCTGACCAGCAAGTGTCACGACGCGCCACCGACGTTGTCCACCAAAAGCGATGCGATTTGCTTGCTCAAGATCGTCCGCCACAAGGGTGTTGCCCACGCCTTTGAAAAAGGCTGGGGCAAATCGTGGCTCCTTGGGTTTAATGAGATCAAACAGCCTGGGAACATTCTCCGGTGTGGTGATTGCGTCCATACCATTGGTGGAAAGCTTCTCCAAAACCATGAAATTAGCACGGCCAATGTTCTGCTTACGAAGATATTCAATGCATGCTTGGCCCTGATCTACTTGATCGACGATTAACGAGTTTAAAGAAGGACACGCGGTTGAAATCGCAACGTCAAATTTTTCAGGTATGGTCCCCAAGCTACCCAATCGGCCCTGTGTCACAAAATAAATTCCTCGTTGGGAGGCGGTAATGGCGAGACTTACATGAAAGCCAGAAATGCGTCCACTGTTCTTGAGGCGTGTCAAACTATTAAGAACGTTATTCTGCGATGTGTTTGCAACCTGAGATGCTCTGGCTTCATCAGCTTTCTGGCGAGAGCTTGATGCATTGCCTCGCAGGTCATGAACACGAGCCTGGAGGTCCTACTCAGATGGTCAGAAATCGTTTGGAGCGAAGGCATGTGATATTTACCTGGAGGCGCTTCTCACTAGCTTTTATCTCCTTTAACGAGGTATTCTTCTCCGCCTGGAGTCTTTCAAGTTCAGCGACCTGGCAGGTTCGGCGGTTAGTACACACTATTACATTGGTTTAGACTACCCACACCTTTGCATCGCGGTCACCAGTAAGCTGGTGGAGAGTTTCTTGAGCATCTGCTGCAGTCTTCTCCGCAGCTTCAGCTTTCTGTGCTAACATGTCTCGTTCACTTGACGCGATATCCACCTCGGCCTTAGTCTTGTTGATCTTTGCCTCCCATGGAACCAGTTCTTTTTGTTTAATCTCAATTTGATCGTGAAACACTCGTGTTTTGTCTTGTATAACCAAGACCGCCGTCAGTACCCTTCAACTCTCCAAATACAGTAAAATACCTTTCAGGCTATCTCGGATATTGTCTAGTGCGCTCTCCTCTTGGTCAAGAGAGACTTCTAGCTTCTCAAGTTTAGCCCTTTCTCTTTCAATTTTATCGGCGTTACTTTGTGCAAAACGCTCCGCTTCCGCTTTTGCATACGCATCCTACATATAGGATAGTAAGATAAATTTATTTAAAAATAAACGGTCACGCACATCTTGTAGTGATTTTTTGAGTTTCTTGGCCTTTCCATTGGCATGCTTCTTACGTTCCTGAAGCCCGACTTCTTCTTTCTCCCGAGCCTGTAACGTCTGCATCACCTCACCTGCATGTCGTTTTACTTCCTGTGGGTAGAAGAGAGTTGAGATATCGAATATAATTGATAAATGAAGATAATGAAGAGCATACGAACCTCATACGCCGTCACACGATCATCATAGTGCTTCTGCAGGGCCTCGCAGTGAGCAACATTGTCACGGTTACGTTCTGTTTCTTCATCCAAAAGCTTCTGGGTTTTCATCTGGAACGTAAATTGATTGCCTCTATGATTCATAAAACAGTCTAGACAGAAAGACCAACGATGGTGCCGGCAAATTTCTCCTCGTTGACCATACATTGCCACAAGTACCATTGATATAGTCTGGATTGCGCGCGCACAAATTCATTTTGGAGCTTCAAGAACTCTTCAGCTTCTTTCTTCTTGTCCTCTAGTGCATTTTTCTCTCGTTCAACAATGCGAAGGCGGTTGAGTTTCTCTGCACGTTGTTCAGCGTATCGATCAACCTCTACGAGAGCCTCCTCAATATGTGTTTTGTATTGTGACGTCCCGATGATATCTTCAAGGTACTCGAGGAGTCCGTCCTCGTGTTCCGAAGCAGCCTTTGGTTTCATTTGTGCGATAGATTCAACTTCACCCTAGACGATTAATTAAGAAATTGAGGGCAAAAGAATATAGAGAGGTTTCACTTGTAGGATAAGGAAGCGATTATGGTCGAGATCAATCCCTTTTCCTTTCAGAAGGGTCGTAACTTCTTCTCGATTAGTGGTGCGACCATTGATCTTATATTTGCTTGTGCTGTTTGAGTACGCTATCCTTGATACTATAAGGTGTGAATCAGGGATTACGGTGTAAGCATCGGGACCAGGCTGATAGTTGTCTGTTAAATGAGAGTCATATAGGTGTATCGTTCACATACGAGATCAATTATCTCTCGGAAATGAACTTCGACACTACACTCCGTGAGATCAGGGTGATTGGCAGAATTATGGATCAATTCGGAAAGTTTTCCTTGTCGCAGTTTCGACGCTCGATTGCCAAACACAAATAATAACGCGTCTATGGTGTTGGATTTACCAGAGCCATTTGGGCCCACAATTGCGGAGAAAGACTAACGGTAACGCTTGAGAAAATAGTGGGCAGGGATGAAAATAGCATTATCACCTTGTGAAAAGGTCCGATCTCCTGTCGACCAGCATATGATTTGAAATTAACAAGCATCAGTTTGTGAATGACTAGACGCGCTTTGGATGGTTTGGCGTCTTCTTCTGAATGAATATGTCTTGACGGTGCGGTTGAACGGGGAATGTTTTCTTCTGAGGGTTGACTAGGGTCATTCTTCTTCTCAATATCCGGAGATCCTAAATGGTTCTCCACTACAGATCCTGCTTCCGAGGATGAACGCGAGGTAGGAGGGATAATAGTTTTGGACATGTCATCGACAACATCCACGCTATCACTCTCTTCTAGGTCGCCTTCTCCGGCAGATGGTTCCCTTTGAGATGTTTTTGCGAGAAAGTGCAGCTTTGATTTTTTAACCGGTGGTCCGTCTTCTTTATCCTTTTCTTCGTCGCTCTGTTCATGCTCTGTCTCGCCTTCTTCCTCTGCAGGTAGCATGCTTTGCTCCGACTGGCGGGTCAATCGCGTCGCGTCGCGGGTTGACGTGTTCGTAACACTGGCTCGTGTTCTAGTGGTCTGACGACGTGGCTCCGTGCCTCGTGACTTGGAAGTCTCTTCTTCCGCACTCTCCTCTTTGAGAGCAACTTCGCGTTTTCTCTTGGCGCGACTTGCCATAGGAGTAGGAGAATCTGAGGAAGGACTCGGTAAATTAGTGGTCACGGTAGATGCAACTGATTGTCGCGTAGAACGTCGAGGAGGCATGCCTGTGGGAATCCAAACGAAAGAACGCAAGTGGTCCTAGACAAACAACGCGAGCGCGTAAGTAGCAACGTTGGTTTCGATTGAGGTTCATCACGTGACCTGATCAACAAAGGTACACGCGACTTTCTATTTAACGCGTTTCCCTCTCAAAGAATTACCGTCACCACCTCATTCCGCTTTCGAGAACATCACTATACAACTCCACATCTTTTCGAAAGTCAGTATCTTCTATGGCACGCACAAAGCAAACTGCTCGCAAGTCTACCGGAGGTACGCGTTTTTGGTCGTGACCGTTGCATAACGTGTTTAACAGGTGTATCTTGCGTCTTGACTTTTAGGCAAGGCGCCACGCAAACAACTCGCTACTAAGGCCGCTCGCAAAACCGCTGCCTCTACAGGTGGAGTAAAGAAGCCTCACAGGTTTAGGCCCGGTATGCGTTCTATGATTGCCTCATTGCAAGCTGACTTACTTGCACCGTAGGAACCGTCGCGCTTCGAGAGATTCGTCGGTACCAGAAGTCTACGGAACTTCTTATTCGCAAACTCCCATTCCAGCGCCTGGTTCGCGAAATTGCCCAGGATTTCAAGGTGTGTTGCATTTAGAGGTGGTTGATTGTATCTGATGTATCCTAGACGGATCTTCGTTTCCAATCCTCAGCAGTTATGGCCTTACAGGAGGCTTCCGAAGCATACTTGGTTTCACTATTCGAAGACACGAATTTGGCGGCCATCCATGCCAAACGTGTACGCCGCATACGTTTATCATCCCTCGGAATCCTGTGAAGTTTAACCAACCATTCTATAGGTGACGATTCAGCCCAAAGATCTAGCATTGGCAAGACGGCTCAGAGGCGAGCGTTCCTAAACAGTCACAGTTATATATGTGTATCCTCTTCAACTTGTTCATACGGTATGCTTCCTATCCTGTACTCCCATCATTGTAGACGTGTAATCGAACATTATGACCTATTGTGAAATGGAATAAGTAATCTTTTGTTGATCGGATCTCGGCGCGCTCTGTCACGTGATTGAAGTTTTCTTGCGAGGCGTTTGACTGGTATCCACATGAAGTCTTCCCATCGACGTGGGTGGTGACTCACTTCAATCAAGCAGTGTGCTACGGCGATGGTGCCAGTCTCGCCTAAAATCCTGCTCATTGATTCCTACGATTCTTTCACTCATAAGCGAGTGCATTGTCTAAGCTTTTGCTATGCTTTCCTCTGCTGACGGTTTGTTTTCAGCCTCGCTCACCTTATTCGTCGCAATGTACCTTCTTCTCAAATATATTTAATTCGCAACGATACCTTGGATTATGAAACATTGCTGCCGCTCCTTTCATGTTTTTCTGCCATAGTTGTCGGTCCTGGACCTGGTTCGCCTGACAACGACGCGGATGTAGGTATCATTAGGAAGCTATGGTCTCTTTCATACCCGCACATTCTTCCTATTTTCGGTGTTTGTCTGGGGTTTCAATCCTTAACACTTGCATTCGGGGGTTGTCTCAGAACCATGCCAATGGTTAAGCACGGCATGGTTTCTCGCATCGAACACGTCGGTCACGACCTCTTTCAAGACGTTGAAGACATTGAAGCAACTCGCTATCACTCCCTATGCGTCGATCTCATTGACAAGGAGCTATGTTCCGAGATTGAGCCCCTGGCATGGGCAGAAGATGGAGAGGAAAATGGACAGATCTTAATGGCGGTTCGTCACCGGCACAAGCCGTTTTGGGGAGTACAATATCATCCCGAATCGATATGCACCCGCGGTGGTGGGGATGAAGTAATTCGCAACTTTTGGAATTTGGCTGTTAGATGGGCGGCCATTACCGAGCGGGAGGTCCAAAGCCTACCTTTGTGGGCGAAGGGATATTTAGGGGAACCGTGGCCGCATACGCTCTCCTCTTCTGCGGTTTCAAGCTCGATGGAATCATTTTCCGTCTCATATGTGTCACTGGACTTGCCCCATCTCTCCCCAACCCAAGTGTGCGAACTACTCGGTGTCAACACATTCCGCACAAACTTTGTCATGCTTGACTCTGCTGCCAAATCCGGACGCTTTACGATCATTGGCGCTCTCCTATCCTCCACACTCTCTATCCGATACACCATTCCTGATAGACATATTCTGCTTCAGCGCGGTGACGAGAAGCCGGAGTATGAATGTATTCCTCCGGGCAGTTCCATTTGGGACTGGCTTGCAACATTCATGACTTCGAGAGTCGTTCGGAACCTAGGTCCTGAAGATGTGCCCTTTTGGGGAGGACTCGTTGGATACTTGAGTTATGAATTGGGCGTGGTGGAGCTGGGTGTACCGCTGAAGCACCGAAGAGTTGACGGAAGTAAGGGCAATGCAGACGTAAACCTAGTCTTTGTGGAGAGAAGTATTGTCCTGGATGGCGAGACAGGGCGAGTATACGTGCAAAGCCTCTTTAACAACGATGTTCGATGGCTACATGACATGTCTTGCCAACTAAAGAAACTGCACCCTGGCATCACTAACTCTAACATGACCTCGCCACTACGTTCTTGTCTCACCTCACCCTCACGAGAGGTCTATGTGCCACAAGTCTTGGAATGCAAGCACCATCTTTCAGTAGGATCTTCTTACGAGCTCTGCCTCACCGCGCCGAGCACTTTGCACGTTCACACCTCTTCAGGCATATCATCGTGGGATCTTTATGCGCGTCTCCGCTCCTCGAATCCTGCGCCACATGCAGCATTCTTGCGGCTAGGTCCGACGACCTTGCTCTGCTCATCGCCAGAGCGATTTTTGAAATGGGATCGACTTGGCGGATGCCAGCTACGCCCGATCAAAGGGACTTTGCGCAAAACGATCATTGATGAAAAAGGCAATACGAAAAGGATGCTGCGCGCAGACGCGGACAAGCTTTTGGGGGAGAACATTAAAGAGAGGGCGGAAAATTTGATGATTGTGGACCTTGTGAGGCATGACCTGGGAGGAGTTGTCGAGGCAGCAGATGGTGTAAGTGTGGAGCAACTGATGGGTATTGAGGAGTATGAGACCGTTTGGCAAATGGTGAGCGTGATCTCAGGAACAGTAGGAGCCGGTGGTGGAGGATGGGAAGTCCTGAGAAGGAGTCTCCCGCCTGGTGGGTTGTTTTCTAACCACAACGTACAACCCAAAGCTGAATTTATCCGAGCAGGCAGTATGACAGGCGCACCAAAGAAACGAAGTGTAGAGTTGCTCCAAGATATAGAAGGCCAGGAGCGAGGCGTGTACTCGGGAGTTTGTGGGTACTGGTGTGTAGGCGGGGCTGGAGATTGGGCCGTTGTTATCCGGAGCTGCTTCAGGCACGATGACCATGATACCACCTACCACAATGGCGAAAGCCATGGTAGTTACACCCGACAACCACGCGGAGTCGGTGAAGGCGACTCTCACCTCAACGGTGAGGACAGCTCCCACAACAGTAATGGCCCCCACCTCAACGGTAGAGGACAGGAACAGAACTGGACGCTGGGCGCCGGTGGTGCGATCACTGCGTTGTCTGATCCGGTCGCGGAATGGGAGGAGATGCGCGTGAAACTGAGCAGCGTCGGAAGGGCGTTTGGTGTCGATGAGCTTTAACGTTTATCATTATTTTATTGTACTGATCGCAGCATCTGTTTCGAGTTCAACCTCGCTGCATGGTGAGTGGACTGGGGTGTGATTTGGGAGCCTGAGGAAGCTGACTGCATCTGCTAGTATCCAAATTTTGAAATAGAGATAGAACCCGTTGTCCGCTGAGTCTGAACCCCTTGATTCTGCGCATTAAAGCGCATTTAGCCCGCGTGGCCTAGTTAGTCGTAGTGTCGTGTGTGTTACGCAAGGCGTTGATGACAAAGAAACGCGAGCTTGATGAAGATTAGCCGAGACGCGTCTATAAAGCGGTGATAGCAGCCGCTCGCTTCAGTCGCTTCCTATTTTCTACTACCACTACCTCCAGTCCCTCTCCAGGACGGGGACGAGGCTCCTTCATGTCCTATATCCCCTTGTATCCTCAATCTCCAAACACCCACCTCAATACTTCCATTTGGGCCCCAAACCAGTTTCGCAAAATCGGCTCTCCCACTCACGTCTGGCCGCGCATGCCAGTTAATAGCCTCCCCGAACACCCTCCTGCATCTGTTCACAACAGCCCCACCAGTGTCAAGAGCCTCAGTAGGACTCCATCTTATAACTTGCTTGACGATAGAGATTTCCAGGACGTCTTCGGCCCTGTCATGCACAACAACGACCCCAGGACTACCCGTGCTCTAGACGTGAAAAAAGACGTCGGTGCTATCGGGGATAGGAGGAAGAAAGATGACGGGCGCAGTGCCGTCGCAGACGTGCAAGATACGTCTGATTCTTCCTCTGCTGTGCGTCCTCCCTATATCCATCTCCTGTGACTCTGTCCGTCTCATTCTTTGGGTCACATAGTTTGCCGTCGGACAACTTCTGCGTACTCTTGAATTTACACCATCTCTACCTGCTGAACCTTTTCTTCGTCATCCTAAAGCCAGCAGAATGGCCCAGTTTCCGCTAGATGAATCCCCTTCAGCTTCTTCCAACTCTTCTTCTCCAAGCGTACTCGATTTTCTTCAAACTCCTTCAGATACCTCTCCACTGGCACGTAGATCGCCCCATGCCTTCGATATGTATAACGACAAGGACCGTCTTACTCCAAGCAACGCCAAGATGATCCCTCCATATCCTTATGAGAATCACGGTGACAACCGGCCCATTTCTTTCTCTCGTGGGTTATCTGGAAAGCCTCTTGACCCCACAATGTTCAGAGGGTTTACACCCACCCCTCCTAATGGCTCTGAATCCCTCTACACTCCTCAATCTGCTTCGCTTTCCTCATCAGGCCGCTCTCTTCCCATCCATTCATTCCCCCTAGTAGAAAAGCCTTCTCCATCTCCTGGTCTCTATCATTCGTCTTTCTTGCCACAGACTACCTATCAAGGCGCGTTTGATCCTTTCGGTAATGATACTAGTCCAGGCAGTGGTCCCATCCGCTTTCGTAGTGGTTCTTTCCGACCCGGTCCCAGTGACGACACGACATCACCCTGGTCTCATCATCATCAGTCCAACGCATCGTCTTTGTCTAGCAACACCAGTCCAGACTGGACTCATGCGCATTCATCCCCAGAGTACCCACACGGTGTCTGCACTACTTCTCCCACTCTGTACCTTGGCCCCTTACAGCGTCGTTCAAGCTCAGACTCGCAGCTTAGTGGACTGGTCACTGGCAGTACCCCTCCATTCGAACATAAACAAATAGCTTCTTTTGTAGGTCAAAATGTCTTCGAGCACCCCCAGCAGCATGTATCCGGCCCTTTGTCTAATGGTCCGACTGTCGATCTAAACTTCGCGGAACACGACATGCTTCGCGGTCTTGGAATTACTGGGTTGACTAGACGTGACAAACCCCGTCTCGGACAAGGTAACATCGAGGACCGTTCTCTTGACTCTTCTGTCGGTAACGTTTATGCCAACGATGGTATGGCCGATAAGCAACAAGGCAATGAGGTACGCTTGTATAATGAATGCAAGCAAAACCTGTCGATATCTTTTGACTTCTAACAGCCTATCAACTTTCTTCATCTCCTAGCGCCAACTGCTGTACCGCCATACTCCCATTTTATCACTCGCATCGTCAAATCTTCTGACCAACAAGCTTCCATATTCCTTCAACAAAAGCTGAAAATAGCAGATGCTACCGAGCGGAAGAAAATTGTAGATGCTGTCAGTCAGAGGGGCATTGAAATGATGGTAAGCCTTATTACATTGCATCTGAGTTTGCCTTTATTCATGACACGGGCCGCATGCTCTTGCAGACGAATCGATTCGGAAACTGGGCTGTTCAGCGTTGCTTAGAACCTCCATGTGAACTTGCTGACAGGATGAAAATCGTCCAGTGCATGAGGTTTGCACTCTGATTGTATCGCTTTGACGTGGTTGCGCATTTCTTCTAGGGGACGTGTCGTGGAACTCGCAACAAATTGTTATGGAACGCACGTTTTGCAAAAGGCCTTGGATTGTGAGGAGGACGTCAGGGTAAGTCCCCTCGCTAATGCAGCCTTCGGGATTGCTATATATGACATCTCTACGTGTCCTTAAGTTACTCGTTGTTTCCGAACTCCTCCTGGGTGACCCTTCGTCAACTTTACTTAACAAACATTCCGCGCATGTCTGGAGCAAAATCATGGAACTCACTTGGACTCCCCCCGCTCCGCCGATTTTTGCTTAGTGAGATCTGTTCACAATCATCACTTGTCCCTATATTTTATTGATTCCAATACTTAGTGTGAACAAATCACTTGCAGGCAAGTGGGCTTCTTTGGCCTGCCATGAGACCGGGTCTCTCGTCGTGCAAACCGCTTTTGAGCAGTGCGAAGAGGTGGACAAAGAGCTCATCATCGGAGAGCTGCTTGATGAGGAAGCATTTGGAGAAGTCGTCACCAATGCTTGGGGGAATTTCTGCATTTTACATCGTATGTATTGTGATTTGCCTTTCGTCAGATGATGCAAGACTAACAATGCGTAGTTCTTGAACACGGATCACCCCAGCATCGCTCGCTCGCAATTACCAATCTTGTCAATGGACTCAGCCAATACGCTTCGCATGAACAAAGCATCAAGTCCGTGCTGAAAGCTTTGAAAGAAGGTGGTCCTGAAGTATTGGACAAAGTCGTAGTGAGGTTGTGCGAACCCCCGAAAGGGTATGATTTCTATACTTCATTGCGTCTGCCGCATCCCAACAATTCCTTGCAGCGGCCGCCGCGCCTCGCTGGTGGACATATCCCTTTCGCCAATCGGAAGCCAACTCGTTGGTACGATATTACCGAACGTAGGGATCCATTTTTTATTTTATTTTATTTTATTTTTATTTTTTCATTTGGTGTACCATCTTATGCTGCGTGAACAGGTCAACAAGGAGCAGCGCAGCGCACTGTACGAAGCCATTCGCGGTCATGTCGTGACCCTTCGAGGAAGTCGTGTTGGCTCAAAAGTAATTTGGCTATTGTACGTGTATAATTCCAATTCCGATGCCGGTTTCCACCCGGCTCACTTTAGTGCTCCTAAGTGATAGGATGCGTGCTTATTATGGCTACTGAACGTGCACCGGCCTCTTTGCATCCTTCTATATTTCGATCATACCTTCCTTTCTGCAAAATCTCGGAACCAATCATGACGAAGAACCTCATCTTTCTGCATCGTTTCTCAAAATTTCTCATCCCTTCAATTATCCAATCTCCCAGCATTACAACGCAACTCCTGCATTCGAACACGACCATTACCTGCATCTCACGCATATCTATCTCATTCATGCGTCTCTTTTCACTTTTTGTCATGTCACTCAACTCGCTATACTTTTTCAGCAATGTCTTTCCATCCGCACTTGACAAAAATGTCTTCTTATTTGTCTTACCCCTGTAGTTCCATAGTTTCTCTACAATGAGGCTTTGCGGCATTTTGTCTCTGGGGTTGTAGCGTAAACATCCACGCGTAGGCTGTAACAAATACGCGGTGTGACAGGGTTCCAATTTTCACCGCGCTACAAACGTGCTGTCACTTCGTCAACCTGGGCTCTTCTTCTTAGTATTTCATCTAACATGGGAAAAGCCCAGAAGAAAAAAGCTACTCGCAGGCATAATCCAGTTCGAGTGCCCGACTCCCATCTTCCGCATGGCCTGGCTTCCGCTTCATCCCTGTCGTCTAAGAACGATGTGATTCTCCCTATCATCCAAAAGGTTTGATACCTTAGTTCCCCACGAGGCCATCAATCTCATGTTTCTCTCTAGCTGGGCAGTGTGGAAGCCCCTGAACGCATATGGGCGTGCGCCGCTGTGTCTAATCTCATTCAAAATGACCCTTCAACACGAAGACTCCTTCAAGGGAAGAACATAGTTGGAGCACTGATTGCTCGCTTGTCAGATACAATCGAGGAAGTTATTGTTGAAGCGGCAGGTGCCTTGCGGTACGGTACAGTCACTTTCCATTTCGTGCTTCTTTCTGCATATCTTCAGCGAATTCAATCTATTTTATGATTCTTTGTGGCATATCGCTGCTTTAGGAACCTTTGCATCGATGGAGGCTATGACATCTGTGCCGAAATGTACAACAAAAACATCCTAGCACCTCTACGGATGTTCCCTGCTAAAGTAGACGTTTTAAGTTAATAAAACCCTGCCAGAGCTGATTTAGACTATGCTTCATTTATTCTAAGATTTCAACCACTCTCCAGCAGTTGCTCGAAAATCCGAAGAGCGCACCCGATGGTTCGCGACGCTTAGTGTACGAGTTCGCTGAAAGCATCATCACCATTTTTTGGTGTTTGTCGTGAGTCTTGCGTATATTCAGTGTAATTTCAACCTCAAGTGCCACGCCCAGAGAAACTTCGAACAAAGCACTCAAAGCCGTCAATGACACCAACTTAGTACCTTTTCTCATGGCGTTCCTTCAAGCTCATGATCATTTGCCGTTGTCTACCGTGAACGCGTCAGGTATGCGTTTGTAGGATGAAAATCGTTGAATCTATTGACCTTTCTTTGTCAGCGCAATGTCTCTATGTCTTGTCGGAAGAGAATGAAGTAGCCATTGAGACCCTGCGCAGCAACTCTTCATATGTCAACAGCCTTCTAGAAATTGTGAAAAATGTATCCCCGGAACGCGCTTCCCCAAAGGAAGCAAACAAAACCACTCGTTGGATTACTTTACGCGTATTAGTATCAGGTGTGTATCGTTTTCATGGTGTGAAGGTGATACCAATCTCTCTATAGGTATTCTACGGAACCTAACACCGTTACCTGCTATCATTCCCGTGTCAAATATTGAGTTCGAGCACGCGATTTTAATGCCTCTACTCGTCCCACAGCTTTCGATCAAGTTGGAAGAAGTTGCCACCGCTGTCCTACAACTGCTTCCTTCTCTCGTAAGCATCTGCATTCTAGCTTTATCCCATCTTCACTATGTTGAGCTTGAGTACTTAGGAGCCGGATCGTGACACAACTGCGATAAATTCTTCTTTGGGGCATGCGCCCCGCTCTGATCACAAGACGTCTTCAGAAAGAGAACTTGAATACATCGAAGAAAAATTGCGGGTAACACAACTCTCCTTGGAGATTTTAACGGGAGTATGCGCAAAGCTTCCAGAGCCGGAACCTATTTTGGAAGAGGACATCCCAGGTTTGATGCTCCTCATCTCTCACTCCCGAAGTTGATCGAATATGCTCAAGAGGACGATGAAATGGATGGTGAAATGGAGACGGATCTCGAGGTCGATGTCGTCGAAGAAAGCATACCTACCTTAAATGGTGCAAAAAAGCCGTCAGATCAGGAGCGAAAGTCGACAAATAGTCTTCTCTCCACACTGACTGTCCCGCTAGTAACACTTGTTCAACCTACAACACTTTCTTTTCCACCGGGTGTATCGGAGCCTTCTCCTCATCCACCCACTACATCAGCGTTTAGTACAATCCACATCAGAGCGCTGGAATGTCTGAACAACCTGTTCCTCGCAATTGACGAAGCGCGGGATGGTACTGAATTAGCTGTTTCATCCGAGGATCAAGAAAATCTAAAATCTCTCTGGCACGAACTCTGGCGCGCACTTGCCACAGTAGGAAAAGTGGCTCGAGATGGAAAGTTGGTCGCTTCCAGAGGCCTAGAGAAGAAGACGGAGATGTGGGAAGTTGCGATGGGCGTGTTGTGGGGTATTGCTAGAGTTGGTTGCCGTTATTTGGTACGCATAACACATCCCTATGTCCTCAATTCAGTCTCAATTTGACACCAGGTACCTGACCCAGAGCAAGTTCAAGCATTGATGCAGTTTTGCGATGCAACTGCCGACGACATGACCAAAGCTAAATGTATCGGAGCACTCGAGTGCCTAGCACAAAACCCTGAAGCCATCGAAGCGAACAAGGTACATTTAGCAACTTTCAATCCACCCCTTCTCCTGAGCTCTTTTCAAGGTAATATCTATCTACCTTCTTGAACAGATATCTTCACCCTCGTCCACATACGCGGAGTCTTGTCTTCAGTCGGTTTCAGCGCTTATCGACATATACTCCGATGAAGTCACCCCATATGACATCAACTTTAGACAGGGCGGGTGGGTAAATACCCTTGCGAACGTGTTACCAACATTGAAAAAACTAGTACGGGGCATTGATCGACGTAAGCCAGGTGGGATGGAATTACGAGGACGGGGAGATGAGGTGCTTACGAATTTAGCTGCATTCATCAAGTATCGTAGAGCTTTAAAACTATAATGACCTCATGTGAGTTGCATCACTGCAAGTGATTTGCATGTGAGTGAAGGCCTTGCTCTTGTAATGCATGCAGTTGGGAATTCGAAGACACTGTTTCAACTTATGTCCAGATGCACTGTGGAAGAAGTATTTAGATGTACATCACGGATGTCGATGATGGGTGACTCTCCTCAGTGTTCAACATGCTACTGACATACAACCAACATTTACAAATACTGGAGTCCAGCAAGAACTTGTCAGTATCATGTTATTTGCAATGGTAGTTGCACTTGGTCATTGAGTTGCAGTGAACATCATTGATAATTTTATAAACATTGAAACCACAGGTCACAGTCTGCATACTTCACCAGGAGAAATTGCTACACCCCTGCTCTATTGTTCAATCACAGTCCTACCATTGTAACTTGATTCATTAGAATATAAGTCTTGGAAGTCAAAATCACTGATGGATCATGGTAGCATCTTCTCCTCACTTCATAGCCAGGTTATACACTCAGGTAGCATGAATGTTTAGAATGCCACAGGTTTTTCACAGTTGCACTCATGGGAAACTGCAGGTTCAGGCATCTGTTTCCCATGGGTGTCCCCCAGGTGTAGGTCAGTCCTTTTGAATGTAACCTCAACCATCCTGGAGATACAGTGAGATTCTCATAGGCAACTATAGCCACATGTTATTGTCTGCATGCAGTCAGACAGGCTTTCACAAGTGAGTTATCATTCCATTTCCATCATTAGTATCTATACCCACTGGAACAAACAACCTTTCTGTTTATAGAATGAATCATGGCATATTGGCAATGTACTAAGCCTTATCCCTGGCAGTGCCCTGCATCAGGAAAAATGGTTTTGCGTCATAGCTCGGCCTAATTTATATAGGCTGAAATGTTCCCAATATCTCTGATAGCTCTGAGCGGCAGCTCTCTTAGGTGCTCCCAAGCTACAGACGCTGAGCGTCACTCACCATGGCTCCATATAGACCTCATGCATTTCTATGAGGGTTATCACCTTTACACTCTCTATTAATTACCATCAGCTTGTATAACAACTATCTGGACTATCCACAGCCCTTGCGGATCTGTCACCAGCTTGAGATAGACAGATACAAGGATGCATTCCAGGATCAATGAAGTGGTTAGTTGTTAAAAAACTGGTATGTGTACAAATATAGGAAGTCTGATATGTAGAATTGACTACAGCGATCTAATGCTTCATCAGAGGTGAGTGTGCATTCAATTTTGGCTCCAGCCACAGGAATAAGGTGACAGCTCCTTCATATAGAATCAACACATATGATGGCTGCATCTGTGCGTGCATTTCACTTGCCCATGGAAACTTGGTACATTTGTACCCCAGGCACAGGTTCACGAAACTCAGTATACCGCTCAATGTAGGCCAACAGGTGGGGATAGTTGAAATGACTTGGGAGATGGAAAAGTGTGTGCACGCATGTGGCACAATACCCTGCGTCTCAGGTGAGTACCACTGTTGAGATGGAGAGAATGACAGCTGGCCTTGAGCCCCTGTCTCCTTGGCATCGGCAGTGTAATATACAAGTACTATATTGAAGTGCACGGGGACCTTAGTGATGCGTCCCCAGCACGGGACGAGGGGGGTTGCATGGACAACGTCCGTGAGGGTTGTCCCATCAATTTTCTGGATTGAAGGGAAAAGCAGACACGCTTATACAGATCAAAGGACGTAAATTCGTTGAGGGAGTTAACAGCCACAGGATGGGCACACTTCAGGAAGGCCATGAGGGCGGGAAGGAAGTGGACAGCACCAAATTGGTTGATGATTGTTGGCAGGGATGTGCTGGGGAAGCCAGGACGTTTGGCCACATGATATGTGCGTCCAATGTTGATTTCTTCATTGTGTTCTTCAGACTGTAATGGATGAGAGTACATAGGTGTGTACCATGTCAATCGGTTCTTCTTCACCATTGCCCTCATCAATTTCGCGAGCCTCGGGAGCCTGCCATTGAAGGTAGGCAGCAAATGCATGGATTTTTTCTTGCTGTGTAATCCATTTGATCATCTGGATGATATAGTCCTGACAGCTGCTTGCATGATATCCCACCTTGGCAAAATCAATGTGGAGCTGTTCAGGCAGCTCCATGTTGAATCCATCAGCAGTACCATGCAATTTGATTGATGTGACATAATGCTCCATAGCATGAATTTTGGGTATCTGGAAGTGCTCATGAATGTTATGTATGATGAAAACTTCCTTGTTCGCATGAAAACATTGAAGTGCACCTTCAAGACATTGGAGTGTCGTGGTCGAGTGAGATGGGTATTGTGCCAGGTAAATGAAGTCGAGAAGTGCACATGCGACTGCTAGGGCACCAGGAGGAATGGCACCAGAGATCAGACTGACAAAAACTCTCTCCATGTTCTTGTACTTGGTTCCAGACCACTGAGATATTGTGGAAATACCCTTCTTGAAGTGCCGCAAAGATGGATGTGAGGGCATTGCCTGGAAGCAAGCATCGACTTCTGGTTTGGTTGCCAGACTCATGCACCATGAGACCGAATGATCCTTGAAGACACGTTTGTGGAGTTGGTGCAGGATATCTGGGGTGAAACAGCGAAATATATTGCAATGAGGGAGGCCATCCCAGAATGGCTGTGGAATAGCACACATGCCAACGTTGTCAAACTCAATGGGCTCTGCAATGTGTGTTCAAATGTGTTGTATGTGATTGTTGGAGTCACAGAGGAGTGGTTCAATATTGTCTGCAAATATGGTGTCCAGTGGATCACCACGGTCTTCTGGGTAGCACATGCATTGGGGGCACCAGTTTTCTCGGCAGCACACGACCAGAGACTGCTCAGGGAAGTCCACAACATATGCAGACAGAATAGGGTATACATGCCAAACTCCCTCATCAGTGCAGACCATGGAAACACCATTTTGTCCTAAAGTGAACATGGGCTCGAGGATCCTTTGCATGCATTGATGGAAAAGACATTGACCCATCACTCACCGAAGTGGTTTGCAAGTCAGTTTGGAAACTGGGATATATCCCAGGAGAATGCTACTGCAGAGGGATGCTTTGCACCGTGTGCTTTTAGAAAGGTTGCCAATGGTAATGTATACTGGCCAAGCACATTTGTCACCACTGAATTGGGATAGTTGGGTCTTGTCAGATGCCAGGATAACAGGGGAGAGTTTTTTCTGTGAGCATGGGTTAGTGGGGATACAAGGCCAGACTGCTGGATGAACCTGAAGTTTGTACCACCAATCTGCTGTCCACATCTCATTATAGATGCACTCTGAGTGTTGTTCATCTTTGAAATGATGTTCAGGTGTGTATTTCAGGACATCATGGAATGCTGGATTGCTAATTAACTCACACACACATTCTACAGGGTCATGGTGAAACAACTCCAGCTCTTCAATTATAAAATTTCCTTTTGAGTCTTTCAGGTCCACAGTGAGGCTTACAGTTGCACACTTGAAGACTGGCCCTGAAGTTGGAAGGGCATTGATCTTCTCTAAGAGTGTCCATTTGTCATTGTATGACGTTTGTGTGCAGTCACACATCTGACCAAGTAAGTCATCCAAGGGTACTGGTGAGTCAGGCAAAAGTGTTCACAATTGGTAACTTCAGCAACTTGTCAAGCTTTTTCAGGCTCATCCCACTGGTCATCAAGGTTTCAGCCAGGTCCCATTCTTCTTGGTCAGCAAAGGGGTGGTACACATGCTGCCCATGGGCTTCCTGGGATTGCTGGAGGTCCTGGAATTTAGTTGTACCATGGGTCATAGCCACACCTGCAGGCCCAGGGAACAGTTGCGAGAATGTGGTGCCCCTCATGTGACTATCTGGATCCTGGACCTCCTCAATGTGGACACGACACCACAACAGAGGGGGTACATCCTCATTGATTGCTGCCATAGGCTCATCTGCAATCAATGCATCCAAAGAAAGGCTGGCTCCCACATTTTCCCATTCTGGTGGTGGGGAAACATTCTGTATATGATCCTCAGGGTCCTGAGGATCATACACAGGCAGCTGTATCGTTGCAAGTAACTCTTGGTATGCATGATGACAGGGTGGCCGGTGTGAAATGTGAGTGCAGAGGCCTTGGTGTGTGGGAAGAGTTTTGCGGCAGTTTGAGCAAGTGTGCATGACCCCTTGTGATTCACACACAGTTAGAGTTTTTGGAATGTTTGAGGGACTCTGGGTCATGTGTATGTTCGGCCACTATCAGCTTTTGTTGATGTTTACTCACCAAACATTCCCTTTGTTTTTAAGTGAAACAATCTTCTTTGTTGCCAAGGTCTCTCCCACACTGCCCACACACACCTATCAATGCCTGCACCTGGTCGCAAACAATTTGTTACACGCATGGTTAATAACCCTGAGATTAATCACTGATACACACTGCTTCATCTCCCCCAGGGCTTGTTAATCCAGCCCAAAGGCACATTGCCAATGGGAAGCCAAGTCTCCTTGCCATCAATCCCACAACCCTCTGAGCCTGAAGACTACCTTCATGCCAAACGGTCTCAGCGACATGTTTCAGACAAACTGGCTGGCCATCATGAGTGTGTCCAGCACTCATGAAATCCCGGCTTGTTGACCTTGGAGCATGACAAGGTCAACAAGTTGCCGAGTCAGCAGCCCGCCGGCCAAAAATTGCTGAAGCTCGTCAATGCAAGGCTATCAAGCAGCCTCCCCAGTCTAAGAATGTACCTCCAGCTCGGAACACCCTCAAGCAGAAGTCTGTCGTGCTAGACAGTGATGACAAGGCCTCTGCGATACCAAGATCCAGAGCTTGGTCAGAGGACCATGATGACACCTTTGCCCAGCTAGAGCAAGATGAAGCGGAGATGGACCCAGATGCTGCAGCAGAGGAGGGTGAACTGGGTAAGCTATAAGTTCACTGAGGAACTTATACAATCTCTGAATGTCCTCATGCAGGCCACAAAGCATCCATTAATGACAGCGTGGTATGGCTTGGCTTAACATGTCCTGACCAAATCCCACCCAGCCTGCTTCCTTTTTTTAGTTTTTATTTGCTGATGTTGAACCGCCCCCTCCACACCCTAATGCAAAATCTACACCTACCAACCACCGCCAATGACCACTCCAAGCTCTGCAGAACAGTCGCTCAGCCTCCACTGTGTCTGTGCAATCTTATGGCAGCCTGCACATGCAGACCAAAAGCCACCAGCCCTGTGCACTCTCATCATTGCCCAGGTGTAATGTGGCTAATCTTTCATTCTCTCATTGCATCACAGTGAAATTCCATTTGTCCCCTTCTTTGCACTCACCCCCTATGCCCCCTTCCCATTCTACGAGACCTTGTGTGTATCCTTCTATTTCTTGTCTTGATCCTCCTTGCATGTAACTCTTCCAGTATTACAAACACAGCAGCCACAGACAGCACCACCTGTGAGCTCCCAGCACAGGCTCCTTAAATCCAAACAATCACAGTTATCACCCCCTGCTCACCCAGTGTCTGACTCATCTGCTGCGTCATCTGATTCAAGTCAGTATACTCATCCAGTCACCCAAGTTACTCCAGCCTCTGCTCATCCCCGCAAAAACAAAGTGAAAGCAGGGGACTACGCAGATGAATTCCACTCAACAATCATCCTTGCCTGCAAATACTATCAAGTTATATTGTGCACTGAAGATGCATTCCCTGTGGAGATTGATGCTGACCATTTTGCACGGCAAGCATGGCAGCTTGCTTGCCGTGAACACGAAGTTGATTATGAGGCTGATCGGGGAGTCTACACAGTTGTACGTGCATCATTTGGTATAATGATTTCTCACCAAGAATACTCCTAGATCAAATACTGTGGCAGCCAAGTCTGTGGGGAGGTGAAGCGCAACTTGAGACCATTAGTTACATCTCACTTAGGTTTCCAAGCCAGTGCCCATGCATCCAACATTGATGATACGAAGGCATATGTGTCCCACCTCAAATCCACAAATGCATTGGTCTATATCTAGTCGGTCCATCTCACTGATTGTTACAGGATCATGAGAACCGCACCAGCTTATTTGCCACCCCACTCCTCTTACGCTTAATCTGCAACCAGTGGTTCAACAAAGCCAATGCAGAAGGGGTATCCTTTCATGCATATTTTAATCCTATCCCATTACCTCTGATGGCACTTACCTTTGTTGCAGTAGGTGCACCTGTGATTCATCTGACTCCCACACTCACTTTACGCACGTGTTGCAGATCGAGAATTGCATCGACGAGTGGCAATCTGAAAGTTTCACAGCCTTGTCATTCTCGGAGAAAGTCTACAAGACTGCCTACCAACAACACCTGGATGCCTTGGAGAAGTGGCAGGCTCATTTGAAAGGGGGACCCATTCTGGCCCAGCATCAGCAACACCTTCATGATCAAGCACGGTGAGGTTGCACCGATATTGCTTCTGTGAGCACTCACCTTGCACCAGAATCCACTCGGGCGCTCCCACTCTCCAGGCCAATCCACGCTCTCATATAACGGCCGACGACTTTGAAGCTTCTGCACGTGAGGCTGCTGAGCATCCAGACTCGGATGAAGATCAGGATGACATGGATGCAGGAGCAGTGCAAGGGGCTGACAAATAAGGCAAAGACCCGACATAAAGTTGGACCAGATGATAAGTAGCTTGAGTCGGATAGCAGGAATGTATGATTTTACAGGCCAACATATGCTCTCTTACAATATGATCACAATTGCGACCATGATCTCCTTGATTTATTGCGAATAGTATTCTGGGGTGTGCAGAATGCCTGGCCCTCCCAATAAGCCTAGCAGCTATACGACACCCTCCTATCGAGCCTCTAAACATCTATACCAATCTATGGAGACGGCACTCCATAGGTCTATGGAGCACACCGGCCTGGGGATCATGATCTATGAGGAACACTATGGATCTCCTGGCTATAGCTATGGGGTGCTATAAAGGAGGGGGGTTGTCTATAGTTCTATGGCTGGTATGAATTCTATATATCTCTATGAGGTCATTGTTTTTTTTCCTGATGTGCTGCACCCCTCTCCACCCACCCTACCACTCCCACTCTCTTCCTCACCCCTTTTCACCCCCAACAGTCCCAGTCCTGCACACATCCACACCTGCCCACCCCCCAGCTCCCCCCAGGGCCAATGCATCCAGCAATTAAACATCATCACAGGCTTCCTCCTCTCCACATCACTCTCCTTCCAGCCAATGTAGTTCCCTGGATTCTGAACCTCAGGGTCATGATATTGCATTGGTGCTTTATTTTGAATTTCTGATATGTACAGTTTTGTTATACAATTCATTTTTTGTGGTTTGTCACAATTAGATACCTGAGAGTACCTATTGGAAGACAGGTGCCTGACCCATGGGTATAAGTATCTGTGATGCCTATACTGCACAGGTCTAGATGTGTCAGGTAGAAAATGAAATACCTACAGGTACAGGTGCAGGTAACCCACAGGTTTAAATGTGTCATGCCTTATTGTCAACCCTCCACCCTTGACCATGGCCCATGTTTTGTTCAGTCTACTTGGTCTGTTCTACCATCAACCATATCAACAGGAAAGTCTGACCATAGGCTGGCTTATCACTGTAGATGAGACAATTCAAGTGACATTATGCCTATAGAGGCAGTCACTGAACTGTGACTCAAAATCCAGGATGAGATCAAACACCAATGCAGCAATATTGGCATGAAGAATATTATATTATACTATACAAACCAAACACTGCTATCTCAACTGCTTCAAAGACCACATTCAATAATGTAATTGCACAACTCACTGCTGATGTTGATGGCAAGGCCACTCTACTCAAGACCACAAGCACTGCAGTGGAGTCTGGTCTCTTTCAACCCATGAAGGACCATGTCCATATCTTCATAGTGATATTATCCAGTAAGCTTTTTTTTTTTGCTCTGGAAACCACCAGTTCATACAACTTGACAGAACTGTGCAATGCAAAAGAGCCACCCAACTTAGCAGAACCACATAACTCAATAGAACTGCACAACTCTATAGAACCGTGCAACATGACCGAACTGCATAATACAACAGAAACACACAACTTGACAGAAACATGTGATGTGACAGAAATATGCAATGTGATGAGGCCATTAGGTGTGTTTGCTTTTGAATATAGCATCAGCTGTTTCAACTGATAGCCAGTAGATGATATAACATGGCTTTTAATTAATACTATTCTCATGGTCCCAGAGACAAGCAGTTTGGGCACAGAGCGAGGAGACAATCATCAGGTCAAACTCAATCTCTACAAGTTCTACTGGGATTCAAAGGCTGTTAAGTATCCAAACACTCTTACTTGTAGTCTTACAGGTGTTACCATGTCATCTAAGGCAATAGTTGCAGCACATCTCTGGAAGCATGCAACAAACATGACTTTGGATTGGATTGGTTTTGACAACATTGATAATCCATGCAATGGCCTACTGTTATATAAACCCATTGAAGAGGCCTATGATTGTCATCTCCTTTGCTTCTAGCAAAATTGAAAAACCTTCAAAAAATGACATTCAATGATGGCAACTAAAAGAAAAGACTGTCAAATGCAACAGACATTGAACCAAGCAAAGTTTAAAATTCTTCACTGATCTTACAGCAAGTTGGTCTTTCAACTTTTGCTAAGGCATGACACAGTTAAACCTGCAGGTATTTCACTTTCTACTTGGTACACCTGGACCTGTGCAGTGTAGGCATCACAGATCCCTACACCTATGGATCAGGCACCTGTCTTCCAATAGGTACTCTCAGGTATCTAATTGTAGCAAACCACAAAAAATGAATTGTATAACAAAAATGTATATATCAGGAATTCAAAAGCACCAATGCAATGTCATGATCCTGAGGTTCAGAATCCAGGGAACTTCAACATTGGCTGGAAGGAGAGTGATGTGAGAGGAGGAAGCCTGTGATGATGTTTAATTGCTGGATGCATTGGCCCTGGGGGGAGCTGGGGGGTGGGCACAGGTGTGGATGTGTGCAGGACTAGGACTGTTGGGGGTGAAAAGGGTGAGGAAGAGAGTGGGAGTGGTAGGGTGGGTGGAGTGGGGTGCAGCAGGGCACTGCCAGGGATAAGGCTTAGTACATTGCCAATATGCCATGATTCATTCTATAAACAGAAAGGTTGTTTGTTCCAGTGGGTTAGATACTAATGATGGAAATGGAATGACAACCCATAAGTTGAAGCCAACACCCATCTGATTCCAAATCCTGATGTTGGCAATATCCAGTATTTATGTAAGCCTTGAACACACACATGTTGTTTCTCAAATGTTCTTACAAGATCATACATGACCATGATCACTATATATTGTTCATCACATAGATGGATGTATCTCAGTGAATTGACTATTCAATTCACTGAGGTATATACTTTTGTCTTGTTTTCTTTTATACATGTCAGCTCAAACCTATGTAGCATCCTTACTAGGTAAATATACATACTCAGTGAATCAACTATTCACTGACCATCCTTACTAGCTACTGTGCATAACAGCAACAGGTTATTGGCCCCATAGCAGGGCTGTCCACGTGTCTACCTGTGGATCACCTGTGACTCTACTCATGGGTATGGTTCTGCCTTGGCAAGATCCATATGGGTTTTCACTCACAGGTTTCATTACACTTTTGAGTTTGGGCATTTTAAGAGACTCGCTGGGCTCTATAAAGCCCATGCAGTGGTGTAAACTACGTAGAATATTAGTATTATACTCAATTTAATTTATTATTTTTCTATATTTTTCCTGGCCCCCTTGGGGCTAGGAATGAGTAAATGAGCAGGTTGCTGGCCCCAAGGGGGCCAGGAAAAATATAGAAAAATAATAATAAATTAAATTGAGTATAATACTAGTAGTCTACATAGTGTACCCCACTGCGTGGGCTTTCCAGAGCCCTGCGAGTCTCTGAAAATAGCCAAAGAAATGGTTAATTTCCCTCAAAAATTACTGGAGAAGACTCACAGGTACTTGCGGGTACTTGTGGGGATTCATCTATGCAATGCTGGACCCAACTGGGATCTGACAAGTTTTTCATTCACAAGTACCTGTGACCTGTGGGATTATTACCTGCAGGTATTCCCACAGATCAACCTGCGAGTACCTGTGAACTGAGTCTGACTCCTGGACAGGCCTGCCCCATAGAGCCCACTATGTCTACCAATTCCATTTCCAACCTCACTCAAGACAGAGCAAATTGGGTTACCTGGAAGAGTCAGATATTAGCTGTGCTCACATTGACTTGTGGTGTAATGTGTCATCTTTGAAGGAACAGCCAGAGTGCCACCAGCCATTCCAACTCCTTCTGAGGAGCCAATGGATGAAGAAGATGATCAAGAAGACCAAAAAATGCTGGGATGACTACCATAAGTGTGAGGCAATGATCAAGACTCAAATTTTCACCTCTGTTCCCAACAGCACTCTCTATGAGGGCAACTTGCTGGAGGAATGGAATATCACATTCAACACTGGCAGATGGCCATCTGAAGTATATAAGCTCAAAGAAGACTACAGACAAGGATACATACCTGGCAGATGGGAATCCAAAGAGAAAAGCCTAAGGACTTCTACTGCTGAGGCAACTGCCAACTAAGGAATGCTCCAAACTGACTGAACATTTTGGGGGCTTAAATTTGAGATCAAGTGACCTATAATGTAGCCCAACTAGATTCCAGTCTGTCCATAAGCAGGTGCTTAAATGGCAGAAAGAAGTGCCAGCTGTAGAAGTGAGCAGAAGAGAGGAGGCAGGGAGGGAAATGAGAGAAAACAAGTAGAACTGATAGGGAAAAGGGGAGATAGGAGAGGAATGGAAATAATAGAGGGGTTCCCTTTACATCACCCCCCTTTTAGAGTGTGACATCCTAACACACTGACACCTACAGGAGGTACAAGTGTCTTTTGATAGAAGATGTTAAAATTCACTATGTGGATACAATGAGGGGCACCTGGGTGGAGGCAGTGGAAGTCAGCAAGGGGGTCTGGGGCTGCTAAATCTGTCTCAGACACCCACTCATCATGCTCATACCCATAACCCTTCTATCTGATCTTGTATTCAAGTTTGCCATAGTGGAATTGACTGTCTATGATATGCTCAACCTCATAGTGCTCATCTTCCCCTACAAGGACTGGGGGAGGTGGCATTTGAGCATTCTGACTGGGGTCTGGTGGAGCTGGAAGGAGCTTCACCATGGGGAAGACAGGGTGTAGGCAACTCATGGATTTGGGGAGTCGAAGACAGTAAGCATGGGAGTCAACCTTGTGCTCCATGGAGAAGGGGTCTAGGTTCTGGTGTGACAATTTCTTCAAGGGATGAGTGGTGCTAATGTCACTTGCATCTAGGAAGACTTTATCACCAGGAACAAATGTGGGGGGATGATTGTAGTACTGAGCCTGTCCTTCTTGGCCTTCACCAGGGTGGCTCAGGCTTCAGACAGGGAGTCAGCCATTTGTTGCTTGAACTTGTTCACTGCCTCTCTTCTGGATGGCTGTTGATGAGGTTCAAAGTCCATGTGTGAGTGATGACCAGATTCAAGCATGAATGGAGTCCCCTTGATGGATGAGTGGACGTGGTTGTTGTACTGGAACTCTGCAAGAGGCAAGAGGTCATCCCAGTCATCCTGGTGTTCATTCACAAAGAGATGAAGATATTGCTCAAGTTCTTGGTTGACATGTTCTGTCTACCCATCAGTCTGTCAGTGGTATGCAGTGGCTACCTTGATACCCAGGAGCCTGTACAGATCACTGGTGAACTCACTGATGAACTGTGTACTCCAGTCTGAAACCACATGAAGGGGGGGACCATGATCCCTCCAAACATGATCTCGGAAGAGGTAGAGGTTCCCAATGCCGTAATAGTGGTCAAGGTGGGGATGAAGTGAGAACATTTGGATAAGCAGTCCATGATGACCATCACTGCATCATACCCATGCAAGTCAGGGAGTTCAACAATAAAGTCAACACTGACCATCTCCCAGCATTTTTCAGGAAACTCTAGAGGGTGTAGCTTTCCAATAGGCATCTGACATTGGGCTTTGGTGTACAGCATGGACTTGTGTATCAGCCAATGTAGCAAGACATGTGAGGCCACCAGGAGTTCTGTGAAACAAGCTCTAATGTCTTCCAGCATCCAGTGTGGCCAGCAATGTGAGTGTCATGATGTTGGGAGACAATTTAATGTTGTAAGTCATGCTGGTCAGGGACATATACTTTTCCACAAAACAGGAGTGTACCATCTTTCTCATCTCACTCTGATGATGTTACTGACTTCCCAGTAGTCTTTTGAAGCTCCTTGGCAGCATGTGCAACTGATTCTTCAAGCTCTCCTTCCTTGGTACCATCACGAATGTCCCTCAAAATGTCATGCTCTTCACCTACAAACTCCAGCCTTCCAGTGCATGAATGAAAAAGAGTTCTGATTGGAGGAGTACCAAATTCTCATTGTCATATGAGCCTGTGCCATGATCAGGCCAATGAGAGAGTGAATCTGACTTTCCCATTGTCTTGCCAGGATGATGGTACAGGTTGAAGTTGAACTGAGACAATTAGAGAGACCAGTGAGCTTGGCAGCAGTTGAGCTTGTTAGATGTGTGGGAGTACTCAAGATTGTTGTGGTTGGTCCAAATCTTGATATGATGCCTTGCCTCTCAAGAAAGTGTTGCCATTCTTCAAGGGCTTGGATGATTGTAAAGATTCACCTCTTAAAAGGCCCACTAGTGAACAGAATCTCTCTCTATTGCAGACTAGCAAATAGCAAGACAAAGTGTGCACTGTAGTGGTAGATAAAAGAGGATAAAGCTTATGTAACTACTACGGAATGGCAGGAAATGAACCAGTGAACAGGGTGGGTTCCAGCTAGGTCCTGAATACTGTACTCACCATGTATACGTGTACAAGAGGATAAGGAGGGACTGGAAAGAATATGTCAGATGAAAGGGGGAGATGGATGAGAACTCTGGAAACAGTCGCAGGATCACTTGACCTACCACTGTTAGATCCCAGATCCAACTTCTGTTATTCTGACATTTCTGCATTCCAATAAGCCCCTTTTCTGCTTATTTCCAATATACCCCCATTTCATCATTCTTAGTCATGATCCATCTTGATCTTATTGTAAGGGGAACCCTTGTTCTCTCTCTATTCTTTTTATCTGTTTCCCTTTCTCTCTTCATATCCAACTCCCTAACTATCCACATTAAGGCATGACACAAGTGTGGATAACCTGCAGGTTTTGCATCCATGGATTCAGATGCCTGTTTCTCATGGATAAGGCACGGATGTAGGTATGGCCTGTGGCCCTCACAGGTATTTACATGGGTATCTATGTATTGATACTACATACATTATTATCATTATTTTTTGAACATAGTTGGGCTATGTATTGTCACGCAAGTTGAGCAGTCACGTGACATTGTAACATTCGCTCATCACACCAACATCTGTGACAACGTATATACTGGTGTATAACTGGTAAGTACAACTAGGCAAGTTGCATTATTCATTTTACTTATTTATTTATATTTTGTCACTCCCTATCTAAACTGTGGTGTCTCTGAAGAGACTACCACCTGTAACAACTGTTTTTGTCCTGGCCAGCTTGAGATTCAGGCCGTCAATGGAATGTTGTTACTATTTGAGTTCAGTAAGTTTTTTGAAATTCCCTTGCTTGTGAACTTTGGGCCTTTGATCATCATCACCAGTAGGGTTCTGCACGGGTAACCCCTGGGTACGAAAACCTCAACCCGTACCCGACCTGCGTATGCACCCGTACCCACAGCCTGGGTACGACCTGGTGCACTGGCAATGTCTGCTGCCAGTCACGTGTCACACCTCCACCACCTCCACACCCACCACCGTCGCTCCACCATCCAGTGCAGCCAGGCCCACAGCCAGTCACAAAGCTGGCCAGCCAGGCCCTCGAACACACTGCCACGCACGACCACGTCACACATGCACGATGACATGGCCACCACCTCCACACCCACCACATCTTCCCACCCAGCCTTGACCATACCGCCATGCACAACCACGTGCACAATGATGGGGGGTGAATGGGAGGGGGTGGGGGATGGGGCGATACCCTAGGGCACATGGGGTGGGGTGCAGGGCACGTGGGGTGAGGGCATAGGAGATGTGGGGTCCAGGGAGGGACGAGGCGCACGCAGGCATGCGACGTGCAGTGCACATCGCATGCCAGTGTGCCACGTCCCTCTCCGCAAGGGGGGGTGGGTTGTGGGGGTGGGGGTGCTGGGTGGAGTGTGCTGGCAATGATAGCTGGCAGCGTGGGGCTGGTGATGTGGTGCTGGTGGGGCCACATGAATGTGGTGGGGGTAGGGGTGGGGTAGGGTGTGGTGGGATGTACATGGTGATGTGGGGTGGGGTGGGGCAGGGACGCCACATCCTAGTGATACCTGGGAGTACCCATGGGTTGGGTATGGGTCAGACATGTCTGACCCATACCTGTAACCCCCGTGGGTTACCCATACCCGTGCAGATCACTAATCACCACAGATATCTACTACCGTTGCCGGCTTTTTATTGTCGATGAATATGTGTGTGCTCTGGAAACATTGCCATTGTTCCCAAAATTTGTGACCTGAACAAGGGTGAGTGCAATCCTTAGATATCCTAGTTGCACAGGACATGCTGACAATCTGAAGGGGAACCTTGAGATGAACCCTTCGTCTCGAGCATGCTTCTCGATTGGGAGACGGTACAGTTGGAGGTCCTAGCAGATAACCTCAATCCAACAACTTGGTCACCACTCCTGGTTGCAGGGACATCATCCGTGACCAGCCGTCTCTCTTGCCATTGATCTGCCTCCCTGAAAATTGCTCTGCAAGAAGGTCATCACCGGTGGGCTCTTGTAAGGGGAACCGCTCATATTCTTCTTTTTATTCTCCTTCTCCTATTCTCCTCTCTTATTTATGTTCACCTCTCCTGGCCCCATTTCCCTTCTATCTCTCTTTTCTCCCTGTTGTTTCTATCTAATAATCCCATTTCCTTCCTCCCCTCCTCCTTCCTACTCACTTCTACAGCTGGCACTTCTATTCGCGATTTAAGCGCCCGCTTATGTGTGCAAGTTGGAATCTACCTGGGCTACATCATAGGTCACGTGACTTCTGTTTTAAGCGCCCAAAACATTCAGTCAGTTCGGAGTCTTTCCTTAGTTAGTAGTCGCCTCGGCAGTGGGAGTCCTTAGGCTTTTCTCTTTGGATTCCCATCTGCCTCCTTAGTTAGTAGTCGCCTCGGCAGTGGGAGTCCTTAGGCTTTTCTCTTTGGATTCCCATCTGCCAGGTATGTATCCTTGCCTGTAGCCTTCCTTGAACTTATATACTTTGGATTCCCATCTGCCAGTGTTCAGTGTGATATTCCACTTCCCCTGGAGGTTGCCCTTATAGCTCTTGACACTCTTCCACGATCAACAGTGCCCTGCCGTTTACTGTTCTTTGAGGCAATCATTGGAATGTGTCAGACATAGGCAATCTGTGTGCTATCAAGCTTCACTGCTGGTGTCATGGAACATCAATCCTTTGTCATTGATGTGCAGGTGCCCATTGCCCTACTTTGCCGTGCGTGCCATGAGCCCAAACTTTGAGAGCTGTTTTGAGCCAGCCGCAGTGAGGTTTACAATATCTCTACTAAAGCAAGTCCCCAGATCTCTTGCTGTCTGGTGTGAAGTAATGGCTACTCCAACCTGATATTGTCATAGCTTTGTGCTATATGGCTGTCTAACCGAATCATCTTAACATCTGATTTCTCAGTTCATAGTGTGAGTGTGAGTACAAATTTCCAATGAAGCACATCCTTGGCCTTGGAGTTTCTGCCACCGAGAACCCATATGATATAAATACATCTACATCTAGTGAGTCCCCTCCCCACAAGCTCACCACCTTACACTCACGGTTATTGTTATTTGTGAAGAAAGAGGTATATGACATTTTCTGATCAATCTCCTTGGTAACTCCCTCATGATCACAATGGTGGGCGATATTGCTATGAGACCCTAGGCCCAGGAGGGTAGCTTACCTTTCCTCAAGAATGGATATGGTGATGCTGAGACAACTGCCCAGATAGCCATCCTAGATTTGGGAAAGGTAGTTTACATGCTATCAACTATTGTAGAAGAACTGTGCATTATGTATATTCAGTACCTATGCTACATCATGAATATATAAATATTATACTACTTCACATTAATATTGTAAAAAAAAAAACCTGTGAGTACCCACAATACCTGCAGGTTTTCATCTGCAGGTCTGGGTATCTGGTGCTAAAATACCCGTGCAGGTGCAGGTACCACCATCTGAATGTGGAATACCTGTGGTGCAAATGCAGGTACATCCATGGATACATCTGTGTCATGCCTTAATCCACACAACCATATTCCCCTTATTCTATTCCCTCATTCCTCCCAGTCCTGTCTTGTTTTGCCTTTCGTTTCATAGGTGCTTATTTAAGCACCCAGTTGGACATTTTCAAGACATTCTGAGGACTAGATAAGCATAGGGGAAACCTGCTAAAGACCTTGCTCGACCTTATAAATATAAAGAAGCTATTTTACATGTAGTCATATTTTGGTACTGCAAATCATTGGTGGTTGTTTCAAGATCTGCATGCTCTCTTTGGAAACATTTGTGAGGCATCTTTCATGTTTGTAAATTTTCTTTTTGGTCAGTGAGATTGGCTCAAGTCTTGGTTCAGTGAGCACTCGCATTTTTCTAAGACACATGTTATAGCAATATTCAATGTAATGGAAGTTGTAGCACCTTATTATAGCATTGAATGTATCCCTTTTGCTTTGTTTGATGTACCAGTGAGTTATGGCAACATGACATTCGACTATGGAGCCGACAAGAGTGCTTTTGTAGTCTTGTGGTTTGGTGAAATTATCATTTGCATCTATAAGTGGTAGTGGAACGGAAACATGTGTCGATACAATTTCTTCCAGTGCTTGTTTTGCTCCATCACTAACTGGCCAGTTGGATATGTTGAATTCATCATCAAATTCCAACTCATGTGTTTCTTTTGCCATATTTTAATATAAGAATCACAGTGTGACACTACCTGTTGTTTGTTCCTGTTTGATAACATTTGAATTTGGTTAGAGACGAATTATCATTGGGTGGGTATAATATATAGAGAACATTGAATGGATGACTTTGATTTCAGTTCTTGCATTGTCCAAGAACAAGCCATGCCTCATGCAGCTGGAAGACTTGTTGTCTTCGAGCCATTGCAATGCAAAAGCAAAGTCTTGTTTCCATGGAGATATTCTTGGCATTATTAGACCTCTCCCACAAAGCATAATTCTAATTCAGTAGATGGTGTGTCTTTGAGTTCCATTTCCTTAACCATGGCTCTGTTTTCATGGTTAATTGTTTCCCATACAAGTAATTTGGGTAAAGTTAGTGTAGAATTTCCTATATAGTTGGGAGAACTTTGAATCATGATAATGTCAGGATCATCAATATCATGTGTCATGTTGGGTGTGCGAGGTGGTGATGTACTTGAAGAACGTGATGGTGTAGATATTGATGTATTCTCATGTTGTTTTCCTTTAGCAGTGGATGTTGTTGAAGTGGTTTGTTGTGTTAAAATTGTAGGTGTATCATCATCACTGTAATAGTTTGCTGTTGATGAGGAAGGAGCATCTGTCGCTGGTGTGTATGTATCGTTGTTAGCATAACAGTTCATTGCATTTTGAAATAAATAAAGGACTCAGTATGCTGCAGAGCTGACATGTCCCTGGAGACCTGTAAGTTTATAGTTTATATTTTGAAATGAAAGAGGAGAAACATTGCAAAAGCATTGATGTATTGTAAGAATCTTATTGTTCACACTGAACAGACTAAGCCAATATGTTTATTGGGGTCTGTGAGTTTGTGTGTTACAAGTAAAAAAGATTATCCTTATGTAATTACTTGTGGACAACTGTATAGTTGTCCACTATCTACAAGCACCCCTAGTGGGCAGCTTATATAATACAACTCATAAGTCACTCTAGTGACTTATCTACCTAAGATAGTAGCATATATGCTACTATATATGTATATAAGAATATGCATTCTTACATCCTCCCCACAGACCAAACCTCTGGAGGTTTGGGCAATCTTTTTATGCTAATGGAGGATCAGCATAGGCAGGTGCAAGCGCAGTCGATGATGACTGCGTGGCTACTTCGACAGTGTTGTTGTAGTATATGGAGTCAGCTGGGTTGACCTCCATTGGGTTGTCATCCGCTGCATTAGTGGATGCTGGCAGGGGAGCAGATGGAGTGGGGGGTCCTGTTGACAGCATGTACATACGTGCCTGCGAGCAGGGAGGCCCTCTGCCTCATCTGGTGAGCGACAAATTGTCGTCGGATGAAGTAGGTTCTCCCTAGAAGCCTGGGGGACGTGGGGACATAGGTATATGAAGGCCAGTGAATGTCCAGCCTTTGCAAGTGTTGAGAACCCTTTGTGTGATCTCATTATAGCAGACCTTGCTCTGCTTCCACACAAAGTAGGGCTCTACGTTGATGAGAGCCCTAGCGGGATCTACTCCTGCATGTGTTCATAGCTACTGGGCTAGTTCGTGGAGTGAGGTGCTCTTGGGAGAGCACATCTACTCAAACACTTTCTCGATGCTAGTGGAGAGTAGTGTTGGCAAGCCTTGATGCCAGCATGAGCCAGCAAGGTCAGCCCACTGGCCACGGACTGTAAACAGTTCTGTTAGTTTTTGCAGAAAGACTAAACTGTCTTTCTTTGGCTTAATGAGCTTAAGCCAAACCCATACATCAACATCCTCTAGATTGAGGGTGTTATCTCCAAGCCTGCAAATTGCGGGTGATACTCCCTCTGGGGAGTACTCAATTGTGCGTAACATGTCCTGAAGATTGGGAGGTGTGTCATGTGCGATCTTGAACACTGGTGTTTGAGTAGCTAATCGCTGCTCACGGTCAGCACACTTTATAATGGCATGCTGCATGACATAGCAACGTGAGCTGCTCAACGAACATAGGGTTGTTGAGTGGGCACATGTCAAACCACTTGGTGGTTCGATGGCTTGTCTGTACTGCATTGGGGTGTGGTGCTTTGCCCAATGGGTGGGGTAGATATCCCATCTGCATGGCAGGTGGGTCGCCTATGGCTGGGGCAATGCGGGCATTCAATGCCGCAGGGTACAGCGCCGTCAACGCTCGCTTTTTAGCGGCGGTCTTGTGACTGGATCATGTTGGTCCTACAGGTGAGGCACCGGTAGTAGGTGTAGATGGACTCACTGAGTCCGTCATTGACTCTGGCAGTGAGGTCAGATCAATAATCATCGGCGCTGATGGCATCAACTTCATGGCAGATAACTTATCTGCCATCTCATGATTCCACTGTCTCTCCTTGAGAGCAGTGCGAAGGCTATCAAATTCTGATTGGAGCTCATGTATCTCCTCTTTGTAGGAGGATACCGTGTCCTTTACAAAAGGATGCACCATTTCTGATAGTAAAGGTGGCCAGGCCACCTTTAATGTGCATTCAATGTCGCACATTCTAGGATCAATAAGCCGCAGTTTTGTGGCTTGCAGCAAATGCTGTGTGTAGGCATTGCACTCTGGACAGGAGTCACAATGGACGATGACTATGGCATCCTTGACACCATGCACCATCCAGCTCTGCTCCTTTTGGAGCATGGCAAACTGTTCAGAGGCACTAGGTAGTGCCTCTGCAGAGGAGTGTGATTGGGACACATTGGCATCCATGTATAATTGCAAGTCCACTCGCACTGGTGTGGGTGTGGTAGTGGGTGGCAAGAAGCCTTGAAGTGGCAATAAAATCATCACTTAAATTGAAGGCGAGCACAACCACCGTGTCACATGACCTATTCACGTGACTGTGTCGTGTCGCATGAATTGCTGACACAAATGTCAAGTCCTTTTATTAAAGGACTCACTCATTGTCATTATCGTGCCTATAGGGCACAATTAGGAAGTTCTTGTGGCTTCCTAACTCCCCTCAGCTCTAGATACACATCTAGCGCTTCTAACTCTCTGCATACAGAGAGTGGCTCCCAGGTGACATCTCCCAATGTCCACTGCACTTGCAACTCCAACTTGGAGTCAATAGTCCAGCGATGAGCAAGTATCTCATCTACAAACCATTCTGGTTTGTCTTCTTTCCCAAAGTTGTAAATGTAATTTACATCATGACAAGAAAATTGTTTGTCGTCATTGGGTATATGTGGTCTGATTAGACTCACATGAAACTTTGGAAATATCCTCCGAGCTGTGAGCTCTGGAGGTAACTCAAGTTTCATGTTGGAGGTGGAGTTATCCACCTTGACAATTTGATATGGCCCAATATAATTAGGCCCTAGTTTCTTTGCCTGTCCTTTTGGTAAGGACAGGTTCTTCATAGACAGATATACTAGCTGTCCAACCTCATATGTCGTTCCCTGATGGCATCTGATATTTGCAGTATCTGTCTGCTGTACTCGACTTGCAATGATTGCATCGTGAGCATCAATCAGGTTCCACAACACTTGTTGTGAGAACTGCCGTACTCCTCTAAAGGTAGTATCCACTGAGAGTACTTGCCTGATATGGGGCAAGTATCCACCGTTCAGTTCAAATGGTGCATATCCTGTGGTCACACTGACTGAACTGTTCAGTGCAAATTCTACCATTGGGCATTTTTCAACCCAATCCTTCTGATCACTCTGCACTACAGTGTGGAGTATTTGACCTACAGAACGATTTGCTTGTTCTGTTGCTCCATCTGTCTGTGGGTGGAAAGCTGTGGACATGAGCAGTTTCGTGCCCATTATATGCTGCAATTCCCTCCAAAATATGGAGGTGAATTTGGAGTCGTGATTAAAAACAATCGACTCAGGTACTCCATGCAGGCATACTACCTCTTTGAGGTATAACCATGTGACTTGTCACACAGTAACTCTCGTCGTAGTTGGCACTAAATGCACCATAGACATGAGTCTATCAATCACGACTAATAAATAGTCGTGACCCTTGGATTCTGGCAATGGACCAACAAAGTCCATTCCAATAGACTGCCATGGTCTATCAGGTATCAGCAGGGTATGCAATAGCCCTGCTGGTTGTCTATTGTCCTTCTTTGCAGCCTGACAGGCTGCACAGGATCCACAGAACAACTCTATGTTGGCTGCCATTCCCAACCACCAGTACAATCGCCTGATGTACTTGTCAGTTTTGAATTGTCCAAAATGGTCAACTACTCTATGTGCATGATTGATAATTATCTCGACCATTCTCCTCCCCTTGTAAAAAAAACTTCCCAGGGAGGACACACAACGTCTTTATTGAACTGGTTCTTTGTCCAAACCAGTCTGTTTCTCATCCCAAATCTGGGGTGAGTGTTAGAACCAGATTCATTCCCAGCTTTTCCGCTTTTCTCTGATATATTCCAATTCATATTTCTGATTTCCTCCACCCATTTCTACTTATTCCCACCTCACCTATATTCTGTTATCTCTTATCAAATTCCATCTTCGGTCTTATGTCCATATTTACTTTTACCCCGATCTCACATTCGCTCCATTTCAGATTTCTGTATTCATATCTTTCTGATTCGGACCATATCAATTCATTATATACAACTTCTCCTTGTACTTTGTTAGTCAGTTCGAATATTGACCCACCTTGACTTGATAACTTCTCACTTCTGCCTCTAAGTCTTATCCGACTCCCTGATCTTGTCCGACTTCTCCGACATCCTGACCTTCTGAAATACCAGGACATGAAGGATCCAAGAGGGTGCAACCTATAAGTTGAAGCCAATGTCCGTACAATCTGATTTCCAACTCCAAATCCAAACTCCGACATTCCGATAATTCTGACATCCGACGAGAAGAAATCTAGTTCATAACACTATATTCAAACTGAAACTCTTGATCCATTCACTATGCCTTCTACCAGATCCCGTACTGTCACCGGAATCACAGACCCTGGATCTAGCGTCCCAAATAATGAACCGGAAGACGACCCTGGTGACAACGACAACATCCACAACAATGAGGACGACGATGACAATGAAGAAGATGAAGGGAAGGTGATGCTAAAAGCTTTGAAACAGATAGCCAAGCACATGAGAACTCCGAATAAAAGCCAAACCAGAAAAACCAAACTCCATGAACCCAACACCTTCGACAGATTGGATTCCCAAAAGCTCCATCCCTTCCTCCTTCAATGCAAGCTCCACTTCCACAACCGTCCTCAGACCTTTTCCAGTGATGAAGCGAAAGTTACTTATGCTATCTCTTTTTCAATAGGGACGGCTTTAGATTTTTTTGAGCTTGAACTCTTAGATGGCGATGCCTTCCAAGACCCGCCCTGGCTTACAAACTATCGGGACTTCACAACGGTACTCCGAGAGAATTTCAAAGCTTACGATCCCGTCGGCGATTCCGAAACCAAACTCGACAATCTCTGAATGCGCGACAACCAATGCATCACGAAGTTTATTGTAGAATTCAACCGCCTAGCCGCTAGAGTCAATTGGGACGACACCACCCTTTGTAGGAGTTTTTATACTAAACTTCCCGATTGTATTAAAGATATTCTTGCAACCCGGGACAAAGCCGACACACTTCTGGAACTCCAACAACTCACGCAAACCATCAACAGCTGTTATTGGGAATGACGAGGCAAAGTCAACCGCGCCACCACTTCCAACAATAACTACGCCGGTAACAGCAACAAATCAGACAAGCAAGAATCCCAATCGAACCAATCGCAGAAGAGGACGAACAACAACAACAGTCTGGTTTCCACCTCTTCTACCAAACCTCAGTCCTCCATACTGAATTTCCGCAAAACTCCAGATATCTCCAACATACTCAGAAAAGATGGAGAACTAACCCAGCAGGAAAGACAGCGACACATGGACCAGAACCTTTGCATGTTCTGTGGGAAACCCGGGCATATCGCAAAGGACTGTCCACAATCAACCTCCCTTAATGCTCAATCAAAGGCCTGAGCGGCCTCTGCAATTTCGAGCAAACCTGAGTCCAAGGCCGAACCTGTGGCCATTATGGATTCAAAAAAATAATAAGCAGCTCTGAGACCTCCACACAGACCCAGAGTTGGGTTGATTCCATCTGTGCGTTTTCTGAGGTTCGACTCAATGCTTCCGCTCTTTCAAAATCCGATTCTCTTACTATATGACTGACTTCTGACATTATTCCGAATACTAACATTCAAGCTCTCGTGGACTCCGGTTCCACTCACTGTTTTGTAGACTCATCATTTGCTTCCAAGCTTCCACTGGAGTTCCACAACATCCCACAGATCCTGCTAAAGCTCTTCAACGTCACTTTTAACGTCTCAATCACGCAGACTATTGATATGCCAATCCGCTTTCCATCCGGCAAAAATCAGGTTGTTGCTATGTATGTAACACCGCTTGATTCTAGCTGCTCCATCATGCTAGGACACAACTGGCTCACCCACTACAATCCGTTGATTGACTGGGTATTGAGTAGTATATCGTTCCACACTCCTCAGCAGCAAGATTCAATTCCGACGTCACTCTCCGCAAAATCTGCCGCTGCAGTCTCCGGAATCCTGAAATCCGATCGCACGGATGCCCCTCCAACATCCGAACAAGACTCACCTATTGACCTAGTCCCTGCTTCTGCATTTGCTCGCTTGTGCAAACTAGGTAACAAGGAGATCTTTCAGTTATGCGTATTTCTGAAAGGAAGACCTGCTTCCATCATTGACGCTTCCCCAAATCCTGATTGGACAGCCAAACTCGATGATGTTCCATCGGAATATCACAAGTTTTCTGACATCTTCAGCAAGAAGAAAGCGGAAATTCTTGCTGATCATTGACCGTACAATCTCAAGATTGACCTGATAGAGGGAGAGAGTCCCCCCTTGGGAACCATTTATTCCCTATCTCCAGTTGAGCTAGAAACACTCTGAAAGTTCATTGACGAGGCACTAGCCATAGGATTCATCCGCCCTTCACTTTCTCTGCACGGTGCTCCAGTACTATTTTTGAAGAAGAAATTAGGCAGACTCCGACTTTGTATCGACTTCCGCAGTCTCAACAAGATCACAAAAAAAGACCAATATCCGCTTCCCCGACTTTCTGATCTTCTGGAAAGCCCTGGAAAAGTGCAGATTTACAGCAAAATTGATCTTCAACATGCTTACCATTTAGTGCAGGCAATGAGTAGAAAACCACCTTCAGGACCCAATACGGTTCCTTTGAATGGTGTGTTATGCCCTTTGGTCTCACTAACGCACCAGCCGCTTTTCAGCGATTTGTGAACAACATATTCAGCGACATGCTCAACATTTCGGTCCTCATCTATTTGGATGACATCTTAGTTTATTCCAACAACCTGGAAGAACATGGAGAAAATGTCTGTGAAGTCCTCTGACATCTCCAAAAAAACCACCTTTATGCAAGATCTGACAAATGCAACTTCCACAAAACAACGGTGGAATATCTCAGATACATACTCTCTCTGGAAGGACTTTCAATGGCAGATGGCAAAATCAAAGTAATTCAAGAATGGCCCGAACCCCGAAAAGTAAAAGACATCCAATCATTCCTAGGTTTCACGAACTTTTACTGACACTTCATTCATAATTACTCTGACATCGCAATTCCGCTTATCTGACTCACTCGGAAAACCGTAAAGTGGAACTTCTCTGAAGAGTGTCGGAAATCATTTGAAACACTTAAGAAAGCCTTCACCACAGCTCTGATCCTTACGCACTGGATTCCCGATTGTCAACTCATTGTGGAAACCGACGCTTCGGACTACGCCCTCATGGCAATCCTCTCCATCGTTTCTCCGGAAGATGGCGAAATTCACCCAGTAGCTTTTCATTCCAGAACTTTCACCACCCTGGAATTAAACTACGACATTCATGACAAGGAATTACTCGCTATTTTCAAAGCTTTCAAGATTTGGCGACACTACCTCAAAGGTTCCAGTTCCACCATTGACATTGTAACCAATCACAAGAACCTCGAATATTTTGCCACCACCAAGCTTCTAACCTGACGACAAGTATGATGGTTGGAATACCTATGTCAGTTCAACCTCGTTATCCGATTCTGACCCAGGAAACTCGGAACAAAACCTGACTCTTTAACTAGACGATGGGACGTCTATCCCAAAGAGGGGAGTAGTGACTATGCCAGCATTAACCTGCACAATTTCTGCCTGGTTTTTACTAACGAACAGCTGTCATCGTCCCTCCGAGCCACATCCCTTAATGTCACAATTCTCCATGCAGTTACCATCATGGATTTTAAGAAACTCCATGAAGAAATCTGACAATCCATTTCCTCTGATCCCGTAGTTTCTGACTATCCAACAAACCCTCCAACACCCCGATGGTCAGTTGATCTTCAAGGACTCCTCTGACTCAACAACCGAATCTATGTTCCCGATGTTAACAACCTCCAACTTCGCGTTCTACAATATCTGCATGATCACCAAATCTCCAGACATTTCAGACAAAACAAGACACTCAGCAACATCCAACGTGAATATACATGGCCGAAACTCCGTGACTTCATTATCTCTTATGTCAAATCCTGTACAACATGTATGCGATCAAAATCCCAACGACACCGGCCTTATGGATTCCTTAAGCATTTACCAATTCCGCCAAGACCATGGAATTCCATATCCTTGGATTTCATTGAGCCGCTTCCGCTTTCATTGGGTTTTGACAGCATCCTCATTATCATTGACAGACTCATGAAACAAGCGATATTCATTCCAACAGTCACGACAATCACTTCTCCAATGCTTGCTCAGCTTTTCGTCCTCCACGTCTTCTCCAAGCATGGTGTTCCGACTCGTGTTACCTCTGATCGAGGTTCCGAATTCGTATCTTCCTTTTTCTACACACTCGGAAAGGTGCTAGACATGAATCTCCATTTCACCTCTGGATATCACCCCGAAGGCGACAGACAAACTGAATGAACAAATCAGACTCTTGAGCAATACCTTCGCATTTATTGTAACTATCAACAAGACAATTGGGCTGAACTTCTTCCAATCACATAATCCACCTATAACAACGCTCCGAACACGACAACAGGAGTCTCCCTGTTCTTCGCTAACAAAGGTTACAATCCCAACATTTCCGTCCATCCTGAATGTGATCTTGTTTCATCCCATGTGAAAGATTTCACAGTCGACTTAGACAAACTCCACCGGGAACTCCAAAAGAAAATTTCCAACGTGCAATCCCGATACGAGGAACCTGCAAACAAGAAACGTTCTCCAGCTCCGGACTTCAAAGTAGGCAACAAAGTCTTCGTCAAAGCCAAATTTTTCCACACAACCCGACCTTCAAAGAAACTCGCCGAAAAATACCTCAGACCTTTTGATATCATCGCACCCGCAGGTACCAGTAATTGAGCCTTTATTCTCCGATTACCTGACAGTATGCGTGCTGTTCACCCATCATTTCACATCTCCATGCTAGAACCCGCAACTCCGAACGAAATCCCAAACCAAATACAGCCTCCGCCTCTGCCAGTTATTATCGAAGGCGAACCCGAACACGAAATCAATGAAATTCTGGACCCCAAGATAGACAATCACTGACGTTGCAAGATACAATACTTGGTACACCGGATGGGTTATCAAGGTACTGATGAGGAAACCTTGTGGATTCCCGCTACAGAATTAGGCAACACCTCGGAAATCATTGAAGACTTTCATAACAAATATCCCGATAAACCTGGTCCGATTCTTCCTTAACTTTTCCTTTCCTTTTCCGATTTTTCTGATTTTCTGTGTTCATGTCTCTAATTACATTTTCCACCTGTTCCAAGAAATCCTGCTTCGCTTTTCTGCTTATTTTCAATGTAATTTTCTGATTCCATTTCCCATATCTCATCCCTTTCCATTTCCTCTATCCTTACTTCCAATTCCCGCTCCTGGTGCTGAACCATCCTCTGTACCCATGAGGTCAGAATCCACGTCTCTTCGGAATGTGTCCACATGGAACTTGCATGACAATAGAAGGATTTCCACAACTCTCAGATTTCCTTCACAAGCAACTCTGCTGTTCCTCCTTCACCCATATCCACGCCCTTTGCGACTTCTTAATCCCGATGCTCCCGGTCGACAGCACATCCTCCCATCCTTTGTGCATTCATCGCATGTCCCATCTGCTCCTTCCACTATCGGCAAACAAAACATATCCCAAACCCAGCATCCCACACAACAATACTGTTCATGTCTGACCCAATTAATTGCAGATTTGTGAGCTCTCTTACGAGCAATGGTTCTATCCACCACATCACTTTTCCTTCCCTGAGATTTCTCCTCCGATTCCTTATCGGCCTCCCTCTCCTCCTTTTCCACCTTTTTCCACTCCAACCTTCTCTGCTCCAATTTCTTTGCCACTTCTTTTTGCAACTCCGAAATCTCGCGAATCTGTGCCTCTAAATCGGTCCCTGACCCCAAATCATCTTCAGAAATCAGGTCCTCAAGCGAGATAATCGGCAACATCGACATTTAGCTCAGAAGAAAGTAGGGATAAGAGATCAGGGAACTGATAAGTCGAACCCCATCCATCACTCTTATATATCACATTAGGGGTTTCACTTAATAACCAAACCAAACCTCCCACGCTAATCTTAGGCCTTGAGGGCTTGGCCTTAAAGAGGAGATACTGTTAGAACCCAGATTCATTCCCAGCTTTTCCACTTTTCTCTGATATATTCTTGTATTTCCGATTTCCTCCACCTGTTTCTACTTATTCCCTCCTTGCCTATATTCTGTTATCTCTTATCAAAATCCATCTTTGGTCTTATGTCCATATTTACTTCTACACCGATCCCGCATTCGCTCCGTTTTGGATTTCCGTATTTGTATCTTTCCAATTTGGACCATATCAATTCATTATATACGACTTCTCCTTGTACTTCATTAGTCAGTTCGGATATTGACCCACCTTGACTCGATAACTTCTCACTTCCGCCTCTAAGTCTTATCTGACTCCCCGATCTTGTCTGACTTCTCCGACATCCCAACCTTCTGAAATACCAGGACACGAAGGATCCAAGAGGGTGCAACCTATAAATCGAAGCCAATGTCCGTACATTCCAATTTCTGACTCCAAATCCAAACTCCGAGATTCCAATAATTCCGACATCCGATGAGAAGAAATCTAGTTCATAACAGTGAGCCTCAGGATTTGCCAATACTTTCTTGACTATTGGATCAGTACCATAGCCGTTGGCTATGGCCTTTTTTAGGTCAAACTCACATTCTACGCATGAACGTAGACTCTCTGAGTCTGCACCTGACGCTGTAGCTAGTACATCCTCCTCCTCATTACCTTCCACCTGTGTGGGAGGTACTTCCCTTGCTTTCTTCATCTGCTGCATGTGCATGACCCGCTGCTCTGTCACCTCTTGTAGTTGCTGTGACCATCGTACTGTGGCCATTCGTATTTCTATGAATCGATCCGTTGGGAGAAACTCTCCTTCCGTGTCTAGCCGTACATCTGTGTCAATGTATTCTTCTGCTGGGTGATGTTCACCCTGCTTATCATTCTCGTAGTAGTGCAACAGACAGTCGGCTACCTTGTTCTCCACCCCTGGTACATGTGCTGTGGTATAATTGAATCTGGAGAGAAACTCCCACCAGCGCACCTGTCTGTTGGACAGATGCTGTTGTGTCTCAAAGTATTCGAGACCTTTGTTATCCATCACCAGTGTGAACTGGTGACCTAGAAGCTTGTCCTCCCACCCCATGAGTGCTTCTAAGATAGCAATTGTCTCGTGCTCATGCGTTTTGTAACGCTGTTGCGTAGGACTGAATTTCTTTGAAAGAAACCCTGCTGGATGACAAGTCATCCAGTCTGGACCTTGTCCATACACTGCTCCAACTCCAGATTTGGAACTGTCTGTCACAACTAAGGCATGACACGAGTGTGGATTACCCACAGGTTTTTCACAGATCCATCTGTGGGAAACCTGTGGGTATTTCATCTGTGGATTTGGATATCTGTGGGAAATGGATAAGCTCCAGATGCGGGTCTGGCCTGTGGGACTCACAGGTATACTCACGGATATCCGTGCATTAATACTATTTTTTGTTTCAATACATATACTAGTTAATACTTATGTCACCATGTCACATCAAGCAAACAACACTGGCAGCTGGATGTAATGTCACATGATGCCACTGACACACATTCCTCCTATCTAGGATATAGACCATGTAAATACCAAAAGAGCGCTAAATGCTGGTGAAACAGAGGGTGGTGAATCCAGTGAGATGAGTAATAAATACTCTAAGGAGCAAAGAGTGTGATATGCTGGTCACACACAGGGCGCATATATTCACAATCATCATGCTTTGAGTTTAAAAAAGGATTTATTAGAATCCATGCAGAGATTAATGAGATATTGAAGCATCTTTGTAGGTCTGGAGAGCCTCATGTAATGATGGCGATATCTGGGTACCTTCATGCAAGTACCTGCCACAAGCCCATGTGAGACCATGACCTGGCACTTCAATTACTTGGGGGTTTTCACTTATTTTTTTAAATCAGTTTTTTTATTGTCTGAGTGGCAGGTATACCCATGGGTACCTGTGATCTGCACCCACAGATCCAGATATCCATGCCCTGGATGCTGCCCCAGATGCAGGTAGAGCTTCCAGAGATAGAAATACCCACAGGTATACCCATGGATAATCCGTGGATTCACTCGTGTCATGCCTTACTCCTCAGCCTGCTTCCCCAAATCCGGATTCTCTGGTTTTCCACTATCTTCGGTCTCCAGAAAATTCTGCCTCTTCCAGAACCCCATTCCCCGTTACCTCCAGAATGACATCCACATCCATTCCATCTCCTTCTGTCTCCTTTTCCTTTCCCTTTCCCTTCCCTGACTCCTTCTCCGGTTCAGCCTCTATTGTGATTTCTTTTGCCGTGTTTTCCAGCTTGGCTTCTGACTCCATTTCCAGTTGTGGTGCTGACATCCTGTGGTATGTCTCCCACCGCTTTTTCTGTAACTTGCATTTGATTTCTGAAATCTTGTGCAACATCTTCAATGACTTGTTGAGCGTCACCATCCCTTCCACATTGTACCTTAACCACCTGGAAAGGTTATGAATTGTTTTCTGGAGCCCACAGATTTCCCCCACAAGCCCTGAATCATCCAATGGTTTGTCCACCCAGTCATTCTCCGATGCCTGCTCCTTCCCCTTGCCTTTCCCTGACAATGTCCTGACATCCTGTTCCGCGGCCTTTTCTGACCACTGTTTTTTTCATCACTGGCCCTGGCCTGGCCTCCGTGTTTCTGGACACACCCAATTCCACACTGGCAAAGACAATTTCCCTGCCATTTCCGTTGTGAAATTCAGGTCGCCCAGCCTTGTGCACTTCTTCTGATTGAGCCTGCATTGAATGCAGGGCCATTTCCTTGACTTTCTGCTCTTCCACTCCTTGTCAACGCATTCGAGACCCTGCATCCAACAAAGAACGCACCACTCATCGAATTCCTCCAGATCTGACCATGCAATGTCTTCCACCCACCTTTTCCACCCGATAGCAACTGCTGACGATGGTCCAGGTTGCACCACAGCATTCTGATTCTGATCACCCTTCTCCAGCTAAAATCCAAATTTTTCTGTTAGGAAACCTGATTATTCCAAAGAAAACCAATGCAACTCACCAAAGCTTTTTTCAACCACGCTTCCTCCCATCTCAATTCCTCCCAAACAGTCCACATCAATTCGGCTTTCCACCACTCTGCATCTTCCTTCCGCTTTTTCCAATCAGCCTCTTCTTGTTTTTGCTAATCTTCATCCTCCTTCTTCTTTCTTTTCTGACTGCCCTCCTCCTTCTGCTTCCGATCCTTTTCCCGCTTTTCTGCCACCTCTCTTTCCTACTTCTCCCACTTTGCTTTTGCCTTTTTCCGCAGCTTCTCCTCCAGCTCCTTTTTCTTCTGCTCATACTTCTCCATCTCTACGATGATCTCCTCATTGGAGCTGATCTGAATAACAGATGGAGGGAGCAAAGGGGACCGTGAACGCGATGCCATTTCGAGTTTGGTGGTGATGGTGGTGATTCAAGGTCAAAAGTGTTTTTGCACTTTCTCAGATCGCTTTCCTTATTTATATCTGATCGGAGATCTCAGCCTTTACAGATAACTGATGCCCAAACTTCCCACAATATTCAACGGTGCAATGGGCCTCAAGGGCTCAGCCGTAAAAGGGAGATACTGTTAGATCCCAGGTTCAACTTACATCATTCCAACATTTCTGGTTTCCAATAAGCCTTTTTCTGCTTATTTCTGATATACCCCCATTTCATCATTCTCAGTCATGATCCATCTCAATCTTATCCCCATACGTTCTATCTCGGTTTCTGTATTTGCTCTGATTCTGGAACTCCATATCATGCACTCTTATCTCTTTCATTTCTGATTTCCAGAATTCCACATATTCCTTTAAATACACTTTTCTCACTCAAGCTTTCTTTAGCTTGTATATCTCTTATCCTTTGACGAAACATACCGACCTCTATCTGTATTGAAGTCTATATATCAGTACCTTCTCTATATCTTTCTTCGTATATTGTTCAAGCGTATATGTTCTTATACAATTGATCATTATATCAAATATCCCAATTATTCTGACTGCGACATCTTTCCGATTCTCTGAAAATTCACTCTTTGATTATACTCACTTTTCCATAAAACCAAACCTCACTCAATATTCATTTATTGTTACCCCTACTCCTTTTCCACATTGATTATTCCAAACACCAAATCTCCGAATTCTTCCACTCACCCCAATAAGTCTTGACTTACTGTTTGTCATTGATCTTCTTCTGTACAGACCTGACCATCAGAACTCTGATAATCCCATCTGGTTATCAAATCCAAAATACCAGGGCACTAGAAATCCAAGAGGGTGCAACCCATAAGTTGAAGCCAATGCCCATGTAGATCAGCTTTGGATCTCTGATTTCTGAGTCATCCGATATTCCACGCATTTCCAAATATCATGACATTCTGATCCCGGTCAAGGAGAGTTCCAAGCAAATCTGATTTATATCTGAATTCAGTCCATAACAAGCTTGTATATCTGGGCTACCTGAGTGTTAGATCCCAGTGAAGATCGACACGTGCCTGGTCATGTCACGTTGCATCTTATCTCATAGTATCCCTCCCAACCCCACTGTGTCAGTTTCAAATCTAGAAATGATATGGAGTTTTGCCAAAACATGCTTGTGGTTTAGAAACTCATAAGCAATATCTGGGTTTTTGATAGAAAACAGATATCCATCTGCTCCTTCCATTTGACTTTCAAAGCAAAGTTAATGTAAGATGCTTTTTCCATTTACACTGACGGAGTCACAGGGATCATCAGCCATATATATACCACACCACCCTGCTGTGTCCCCATCTGCTCCTTCCTCCACTCCCCCATCTACTCCCCCATTCTGTTATGGGCTGGATCGGATGTGGAGGTCGGATGTGGTTGGAACTCTCCTTGACCAAGTATAAGGGCAACCTCTGGGGCTAGTGGAATATCACACTAGAGCCTGGCAGATGGGAATCCAAAGTATATAAGTTCAAGGAAGGCTACAGGCAAGGATACATACCTGGCAGATGGGAATCCAAAGAGAAAAGCCTAAGGACTCCCACTGCCAAGGCGACTACTAATTAAGGAAAGTCTCCGAACTGACTGAACGTTCTGGGCACTTAAAACGGAAGTCACGTGACCTATGACATAGCCCAGATAGGTTCCAACTTGCACATGTCACTGGGCGCTTAAATCGTGAATAGAAGCGCCAGTTGTAGAAGTGAGTAGGAAGGAGGAGGGGGGGAGAGGAAATGGGAATATTAGATAGAAACAACAGGGAGAAAAGAGAGATAAAAGGGAGATGGAGATAGAAGGGGTGAACATGAATAAGAGAGGAGAATAGGAGAAGGAGAATAAAAAGGAGCAGTATGAGGGGTTCCCCTTACATCACCCCCCTTTTAGAGTGTGACATCCTGACACACTGACACCTACTGGGGGTACAAGTGCCTTTTGACGGAAGGTGTCAAAATCTGTGGCACGAATGCAACAAGGGACACCAGGATGGAGGAGGGGGAAGTCAGCAATGAGGTCTGGGGCTGCTAAATCTGCCTCGGGGATCCACTCATCATGCTCATATCCATACCCCTTCCATCTGATCTTGCCGCCAACATGTACCAGCAAGATTGGCCCACTGGCCACAAACTGTAAACAGTTCCGTGAGCTTTTGAAGAAAGACTAGGCTGTCTTTCTTTGGCTTAATAAGTTTAAGCCAAACCCACATGTCCACATCCTCCAATTGGAGGGTCTTATCCCCAAGCCCATGAATAGCGGGTGATACTCCCTCTGGGGAGTACTCTATCGTGTGTAACGTGTCCCTAAGGTTGGGAGGCATGTCGTGAGTGATATTGAATGCTGGTGTTCAAGTAGCCAGGCGCTGCTCGTGATCAGCATGCTGCGCAAAATGGCAAATGTCACGCATACAAGTGTCAACTGCTCAACAAACTCGGGGTCATTGAGCTGGCAGGTGTCAAACCACTGTGTGGGTCGACAGCTCGTGTGCACCACATTAGGTTGCAGCGCCTTGCCCAATGGGCAGGTTAAGTATCCCATCTGCTTTGCAGGTGGGTCACCTATGGCTGGGGCGATGTTGGCATTCAGCAATGCAGGGTATGGCACTGCTGATGCTCGCCTCATGGATGCAGTCTGGCAACCAGAGTGTGTTGGTCCTACCAGTGAAGCACCGGTAGTGGGCAGGGAGGGACTCACTGAGTCTGTTACCAAATCTGGCAGCAATGTCAGGTCGATTATAGTCGGCACTGATTGCATGGACTTCATGGCCAATAACCTATCTGCCATTTCGTGATTAATCTGTCTCTCCTTATTGAGAGCAGTGCAAAGTGTATCAAGCTCTGACTGGAGCTCGTGTACCTCCTCCTTGTAGGAGGCTACCGCAACCTCAATGAAAAGACACACCATCTCGGCGAGTAACAGTGGCCAAGCCACTTTTAATGTGCGTTCAATGTCGCACATTTGGGGGTCAATAAGCTGCAGTTTTGTGGCTTGCAGCAAGTGCTGCATATATGCATTGCACTCCAGACAGGAGTTGCAATGTACAATCACGATGGCGGCCTTGATGCCATGCACAGTCCAGCTTTGCTCCTTTTGGAGCATAGCGAATTGCTCAGAGGCACTGGGTAGTGCCTCTGCTGAAAGGTGTTGGTGGGACAGTTCACCGTCCATGTGCACAGTTGTTGGTACACTCACACTGATGTGGGTGTGGAAGTGGGTGGCAAAAAACCTTGAAGCGGCAATAAAATCATCACTTAAATTGAAGGCGAGTGCAACCACCGCATCACGTGACCTATTCACGTGACTGTGTCATGTCGCGCAAATCGCCGACACGACATATGTTCGTGTCAAGTCCTTTTATTAAAGGACTCACTTACTGCTGCTATTGTGCCCATAAGGCATGATTAGGAAGCTCTTGTGGCTTCCTAACTCCCCTCAGCTCTATAATCATCTAGCACTTCTAACTCTCTGCATACAGAGAGTGGCCCCCAGGTGACATCTCCCAATGTCCACCGTACTTGCAACTCCAACTTGGAGTCACTAGTCCAGTGATGAGCAAGTATCTCATCTATGAACCATTTAGGTTCGTCTTCTTTCCCAAAGTCGTAAATGTAATTTACATCACAATGAGGAAATCACTTGTCGTCATTAGGTATATGCAGTCTGATTAGACTCGCATGAAACTTTGGCAATATCCCCCGAGCTGTGAGCTCTGGAGGTAACTCAAGTTTCACTTTGGAGGTGGTGTTGTCCACCTCAACAATTTGATATGACCCAATATAATTAGGCACTGATTTCTTTGCCCGTCCTTTAGGTAAGGACAGGTTCCTTGTAGACAGATATACTAGCTGTCCAACCTTGTACGTTGTTCCCTGATGGCATCTGATATTCGCAGTATCTGTCTGCTGTACTCGACTCACGATGATTGCATCATGAGCATCAATTAGGTTCCACAACGCTTGTTGTGCGAACTGCCATACTCCACTAAAAGTAGTATCCACTGATAGTACTTGCCTGATATGGGGCAAGTATCCACCGTTCAGTTCGAACGGTGTGTATCCTGTGGTCGCACTGACTGAAATGTTCAGTGCAAATTCTACCATTGGGCATTTCTCTGCCCAATCCTTCTGATCACTCTGTAATACAGTTCGGAGTATTTGACCTACAGAACGATTTGCTCATTCTGTTGCTCCATCCGTCTGTGGGTAGAAAGCTGTGGACGTGAGCAGTTTCATGCCCATTATACGCTGCAATTCCTTCCAAAATATGGAGGTGAATTTGGAGTTGCAATCCGAAACAATCGACTCAGGTACTCCATGCAGGTGTACTACCTCTTTGAGGTATAACCACGCGACTTGTCGCACAGTAACTCTCATTGTAGTTGGCACTAAATGCACCATAGACGTGAGTCTATCAATCATGACTAATAAATATTCGTGACCCTTGGATTCTGGCAATGGACCAACAATGTCCATTCTGATAGACTGCCATGGTCTATCAGGTATCGGCAGGGTATGCAATAGCCCTGCTGGTTGTGTATTGTCCAAAATGGCCAACTACTCTATGTGCATGATTGATAATTATCTCGACCATTCTCCTCCCCTTGGAAAAAACTTCCTGGGGAAGACACACAACATCTTTATTGAACTGGTTCTTTGTCCAAACCAGTCTGTTTCTCACCCCGAATCTGGGGTGAGCCTCAGGGTTTGCCAATACTTTCTTGAGTATTGGATCAGTACCATAGCCATTGGCTACGACCTGTTTAGGTCAAACTCACGTTCTATGCATGAACGTAGACTCTCTGAGTCTGCAACTGATGCTGTAGCTAGTACATCGTCCTTCTCATTACCTTCCACCTGTGTGGGAGGTACTTCCCTTGCTTTCTTCATCTGCTGTACATCCATGACCCACTGCTCTGTCACCTCTTGTAGTCGCTGCAACCGTCGTGCTGCAGCCATTCGCCTTTCTACAAATCAATCTGTTGGAAATTCTCCTTCCAGGTCTAGCTGTGCATCTGTGTCGATGTATTCTTCTGCCAGGTGATGTTCACCCTGCTTATCGTGCTCGTAGTAGCGCAACAGACAGTCGGCTACCTTGTTCTCCAACCCCAGTACATGTACCATGGTATAATTGAATCTAGAGAGAAACTCCCACCAGTGCACCTGTCTGTCAGACAGATGCTGTTGTGTCTCAAAGTATTTGAGGCCTTTGTTATCTGTCACCAGTGTGAACTAGCAACCTAGAAGCTTATCCTCCCACTTCATAAGTGCTTCGAGGATAGCAATCGTCTCATGCTCCTGCATTTTGTAACGCTGTTGCACAGGACTGAATTTCTTTGAGAGAAATCCTGCTGGACAACAAGTCGTCCAGTCTGGACCTTGTCCATAGACTGCTCCAACTCCAGACTTGGAGCTGTCTGTCACAACCCAAATGGGTTCTGAACTAGTGTGATTTATAGGCTTCAATATTGGAGCCTTACACACTAGTGCTTTGATGGATTCAAAACACTTATCCATCAAGGGTGTCCATTGAAATGTCTTATTATTGCGTGCACTTCCTGATAAGGGAGTTGTATATGCCATCAAATCTGGCATATATGGTGCCAGATACTGAACGAGTCCTAGAAATCGTTGGACATTGTTAAATGTTCAAGGTCTTCTCCAACCTCCAACCAACTCCATTTTATCCATGTCAGCATGTATGCCCTTGTCATCTATTATGTGACCAAGACATTCCATGCGAGGTGAATACAAATCAATCTTGGATCAATTTCCACTGAGGAACAAATGTGCCTCACTTAATATTTAAAACACCTTTTCAATGTGTTTTTTGTGCTCTTCAATAGAGCTCGAATAGATGAATATATCGTCCAAGTATACGTGGACTGATCAACCAATTTGGTTACAAAAAATCAACGTCATGAGACATTGAAATGTAGATGGCATGTTACAATCGCCAATCTGCATAACCTGGCTTTTGAACATGGCAAGGCCATCTTATTGACATTCTCCTTGACTACATGTATTTGTTTGTATGTGTCAGACATGTCAAGCTTGGATTGGTATGCGGCACAAGCTACGTTGTGCCAGATCGTATCCTGGTTTGGGAAGGGCATAATATCCTTCCCTGTGTTGTCATTGCATAGACGTAGGTCTATCGCTGTTCTGAGCTTTCTGTTTTTCTTTGGAATGCATAGTGCTGTTGCTGCAGAATGTACTGACGCTGCTACCCACCAACCAGCGGTGGTATACTGGTCGACTTTGTCAATCAGTTCATTTTGAAGTGCTTCCAGGCACTTCGGTAATCGATAATGAAACTGTTTAGTTTCATCCATGAACTTGATTTCATGGTTGATCTCCCTCCAAGGAGGAACTTCTAAGGGCACACCTCCAAAGAGGTCTGCAAACTCTAGCTACCATCTTTCCCTTAGTGTGGGAAAGTCAGCCGTGAATACCAGTTGATTCGTGCCAGTACTCCCGTCGGTATTTCCATTGGTACAATGGTCGGGTAAACCAACATCAATATTCTGTTGCTTTTCCTTCCATTTTCCCTTGTCTCACCTCTCATCTGGCAAGCTCGTCAATGGCTCCACTTGCAATGAGGAGCCATTTGCAAGTCACAGCTTGTGGCTTGCTGGTTTGGGTTTAAGGCTTGCAATTTGAGTCCTGTGTTCAGTCAGGTCCTGGTTGTCCGGCTGCACTTCCCAGGCATTCGCATGGTTCAGAATTACTTCCTTTCCCATACAGATGCATCCCTCACCTCTAAAGTCAAGGGATATCCCCAGTTTACATAGGAATGGTGTTCCTAGTATTGCGTCATAGTAATCTACATTTGCTATATCAAAATATTCCTCAATATTGTGCTCACCAAAGTGGATATTGGTGTGCGTTCCATAGTTGATGGTTGACTTACTGCCAACACATGCTAGCTGTAGACCAATGGGACATTTGAGTTCAAACGTTTTGATGCCTACAGCATGTATGAAGTCTGGAGAGAGCATGACTTCCTCACACCCACTGTCTAATAGACAGTGGGCTCTGACTCCACCAATCTCCCAATACCCGGAGTTGTCTGGTTGTCTATATGCGCCCATTTGAGGCACGTCTTATCATGTGGTCTGAACCGATGATCATAGATTGGCTCAATGGTCCTATCTATGACTCCTGCATGGATATGGAAGTCATTGTTTTGACTTAAACCACCACTAATTGTGGTCATTGGTTTGTGCCGCATATATGCACCACCTTTCTTCATACGATCCTCCTAGTAGATGTCCTCCGTCCGCTTAATACGATCTTTGTGTTCTCGTATCGTCATCATCATCCCATTGATAGGGCATGGATTCCAACTGATAATCAGCGACTAGTTGCCTATTTCACTCTCATGGTTGTCCTGAACATCCATTCGCTTGTCTAATTTGCCGCTATGCCGCTCCTCCTCCCCTTCTTGAGCACTCCCTGAGTGCTCAACCACTTCCTCTAACCATGCACCTGCTATGCGCGGTTTGTTCTTCCACTGTGGGCAATTGGGCTTGATATGCCCACCTTGTCCACACTCATAGCACATTAGCTCTGTGCTACATCCTTGACCTCCTGAACCTCCAGGAGGTTTTTGTGGAGGGCGAGAAGTGGCGGGAGCTCCCACTCCAGCTCTTGTGTAGCTTGTACCCTGTTTGGGGTACACTCAGTCTTGTCTCTGCTTGAGGTTGAGCATTAGGTGGATGATATATCATCTGCTTCACTGTAGGACAGCTCCCTGTATTGGGAACTCGGGACAAGCTTGCAACAGCCTGTATTCGACTATTTGTCAAACTAGGCTTTGCTTGTGGCATGTTAGCACTGCTAGACCCTGTCTTGTGCAATCTGATATCATATTGGGACACATCCTCTACAGCCTTTGCAGCCTCATACAATTCAGTGTTTGAACTGAATTCTGTCATGTAGCCCAGTTTTAGGACTTCGTGACACAGTGCTTCTCGAAGTGCTGCTACAAGGAACTTGCGGATTGTATATTCATCTGGTGGATGTATCATCCATGCTGTGTACTTCGTAATGTCGTTCCGTAACTCCTGAACAGTTTTTGTTCCTTGCACAATTGTGTCGAACTTGTTCGACGCATGTCTATGCATGAGTGCGTGTAGGAATCGCTGTTGCAACCCAGCAATTGCACTCTCTAGAGTCCAATCAACTACGACTCGATCATGATGCTTGATATTTCAAGCATACCACTCCAATGCCTAGCCTTTGAGGCAGGTGCCTAAATAGTTCAGCTGGAGTTCTGTGCTGTACGGCCCCAGTAAACTATTCATGCCTAGCCATCTCAGGATTCCTGAGATGAAGTTCTCAAATTCTTCGAGATCTGCTTTCCCAGCATATTCTGCTGGGTGAGGTAATTTTACTCTGGCTTTAGCAAGCATGGATTTGTCCGGCTCACTGTCCTTATGTTTCTCAAGGGCAGCCCGCACCATCTTTGCGACTCCATCTACATATGTAGATGGATTTCCCCCTATGTCCTGAACCCTCCATTCAGGATCCGTAACTGCTAGTGATACCACACGTGGTATTGCTTGTATCTGCCTGTGCAGGCGAGGCACGTGATTACTCACATCCTGCTGCACTGGTGGATCGGTGATGTCTTTGTCAATCTGATACAGCGGTCGATGTTTGTCGGCCATTAACAACACATCCCTCAGTCTATAACTGCTACTAAGGGCATATCAAGCCACTCTCACTGACTTGATCAGTTTATCAAAGGCATCACCTTCAATCCAGGCAATATATGCCTCCTCGACTAGATTATCCGCGTGTTTAGCATGGAGTTCTAGCGCATCGTGCTGCATTCTGTTCAATCCTATCCCAGTGATCAAACTCACATTCAAGACTAACGTGAGTGCTAGTTGTGGTACTGACGCTATCAGCATCAGACTTCATCATCTCCCGCAGTGACTGTTGGCTCACTGCTTTGAGCACTTCTTGCTTGGTCCAGATGGAGGTGGCATTCTCTGTCTATCTCATTTCTTGTGATTCTTCTCAGCCTCACAGTCGACTTCACAATCCCTATTGGGATTGTTTCCACGCTTGGGGGCCTTTCCACGTAAAGGTCCCTGTACTTCCTCCTCCAGGGACTGTATTAACAGTTCCATACCATCTCCCAGGGTTTGGAGTTGGTTCGCAGCATCGTCTGCTGCACAAGCTGCCTCAGCCACTTGTTGGCTCACTTCACATGTAGTGCCTATGTGTTTACAGCTCTCTTTGAGGGCCATAATCTTCTGAGCAATATGTCCAGTTGTACACTCATATCACCGGGTTTCATCTTCCTGGTGTATCACTCCATGCTCTTCCGTCCCTGTTCAGGACAGCAAACTTCGCAATCTGCGATGTTCTTGAACATATGGCAGCTGGGACATTTGTACTCCCGGTGACTTGTCAGTGTCGCTCATCGGCACTTCTCTCGACTCATCAAGAGGCAATCATAACTTCGACCTGGTCGAAGTTCTTCTTGTTTTCTTGAATGTTAACAGGCGATATTTCGTCCATTTCTGATTCCTCCAGTGCAGATCTCATTAGATCTGCCAATACTCGCTTTTGACTCATGGAGTTGGAAGCTACGGGCATCATAGTTCTACGAGGACTAGCTATCCTCATCAGTGTTCCCGTTCACCTGTCCACATCATAGGCAGTCTCAGCTCTCCTGTCTGGGCCTTTGGCTGTGGCTCCAGATGTATCTTGATCCTCTCTGGATCTAGACGTTTGGCTTCGAGTTCTTATCGAAGTCATAGATCTATGATTTATCAGCCACACTGTGGCGTTCCTCTATTTATTTAGAAAAATCAACAGTAAACATCTGTTTACTGTTTCCAAGACTTCCAGCGAGTGTTAAACTCATCGGCTTGGGTAAAAGATCAGTTTGATCTTTTTTGGTTTATCGCAGTACTGCCAATAACTTGGCAGTCAAAAAAGTGTAAGAATCTAAATGTGTTCACACAAACAGACTGAGCCAATAAGTTTATTGGTGTCTACGATGTGTGTGGTTACAAGTAAGATTAAAGTTGCTTATCTAATTAGTTGTGGACAACTGTATAGTTGTCCACTATCTACAGGTGCCCCTAATGGGCGGCTTTACATAATCTGAGCCATAAGTCACTCTGGTGACTTATATTCTCTAAATAGTAGCATATATGCTACAGTAAGAATCTACATTCTTACACTGGGAAGCTCCCTGCAATACAAGTAATAGGCAAGATACCTATATCAGCACGGCCCTGGTTGTTTGAACATTAGAGGTAAGTAACTTGGGATGAGCTGGGAGGGGGCACATGTGTCCATTTGAAGTGCTCATGTGAGATCTTCATCACTTGCATGCTCTGAGAGTGGATCTATTTGGGGCGGGTGAGGAAGGATTGCAAAATAAAAGTGAGTAATCAGACTTTAAGAGACAAATATGATACTCACTGTAGAGCCTGTATTGTGGTTATTCATGAGAAAAGGATTTGACGAGTCATATAGAGATGGCGTCTCACAGGGATAGGGGCACTTGGTCCAGAATCATGAAGTTGATGTAGCCCTTGTGAGCTGGCCATGCTACCAGAAAATGAAGGATACTGAAAAATAAATCAAAGACCCTACTGTGTCGCCATGGGGTTGGCGAAGATAGGGACCCATGGTTGTTGTGACATTGTGGTTAGAGGTAGAAGAGATAGCGCGGTTGGTCACACTTGTTACAAGGGTAACAAGTTTGTTATGGATTCAAAATACAGGTACGCAGATGTTTCTGAGCATTTTTGGTGAGCTACTATCCTCACTAGACAATGATGACCCCTGTTTTTCACAGTTGTTTATGTGAATTCTGATGGAAAAAGTCTGAGACAATGTTCTGGTGCACTCTTGGATACAATGGTGAATACCATGCACCATGTTGATACTGCAATTTTATTCATGTCCTTGACAGTACCCCTGGCAAGTACAAATCTTGTGCTTGGTTGTGTCAAGGGCCGCAGGCATCTGCAGCCACCAAGGTCAGTGTACAGTTACAGGAGGAAATGTTTGGCGTACTATGTATGTCATTGTATGTGTACGGTTGTAAATACACATTGCAACATTGTATTTGTGTGAATTGACGCATAGTTTGCGCATTGTGTGCAAAGTGCTTGTGTGAATTGACATGCAGATTGACAAGAGTCAACAAGTGTTTGCGCGAATTGACTTGCAGATCGCAAAGTGTTTGTGCAAATGTGTTGCAATCTGCGCAATTGCAGATCTTTGCAGATATTTTCAGATTTTCCAAAATGGGATATCGAGTAGCGCAGATGTAGCTATAATTATATATATATATACATATATGGCTGCAGCTCCGACCCGTTCCGCGCAGTGGGGGTTTTCACTGGGGATGATCTCCAAAACCACGCCAACTCCGCCCAAGTCCGCGCCAAGCCAACAAGGAAGTCACGATATCCGAAAAGAGGAAGCCCAAGACCTCCCAAGGCCCTTTGACGACTACATTAGGAACCGCAAAGCGGAGGTACTGTACTCGCAGCGTGCAAGAGCAGCTCCCCTGAAGCCGAGGCCACTGGCACTCGAAGGCCTGCAAGCCCGAGCACTGTTTGACAGTCACCTCGGCGCAGATGGGGCAACTTCCCCAGCTCCGCACGCTCCCCCACCTTACCACACATCTCCCCATCACCCACCGCACCAACCCACCTCAACTCCCCTGCGCAGCTCCAATTCCCCCGCATCACCGCGTCCCCCCGAGTCGGCCGCAGACGCAGCACTCCCTTCCCGGGTGCCGAGCGGCGTACCCCCGCCAAGCCCCAAGCCCCAAGCCCAAGCCAAGCCCAACAGCCGCAAGTGCACATGCCGTGCCGTGTGCCTAAGTACCGTGCAGCCCGACAATCTCAATTCCGTCCGCGCATCGGCGTCAATGGATCACCCGCAGAGCGAAGGTTTTTTTCCCCTTGATGCTTGGCTACGTCGGGACTCGGCGTAGCGGAGCGAGATAGGCAAGGGGCGCAGCGTGGCCGCCGAAAATTGAATAATAATTTTTGCCTTGGCCGTGCTGATAAGTATATATATGACTCCACTGGCATCTCCAAGCATCTCCATCACACAAGCCTTTTTTTTTTTCTTTCGCGGCGAGGGGCTGAGGCTGAGGCTATAAGAAGGGGGGGGATGCGCGTGCGTGCGTGCGTGTGGTGCCAAGCGACCCCCTAGTATGCTTCTTCATCTCACCTCGCCTCGCCTCACTTCACAGCGTGGGAGTGAGGCAAAGACTCACTGAGCCCTTGCCTTGCCTCCCCTTTCCTCGTTCACGCATGGAGCGACTGGCGTGCGGTGCACTGGTGACTGGTGTGCCGTATCGATGTGGTCCCCGTGGATTACGAAGGTAGCAGATGGACTAGATGCATATATGCGCATGCATGTCTCCAGCATCCAGGTACGTTCTCGTTCTCACTGACCTCCAAGTTTCACCACCACGGCCATGACGGGTCTCATGCCGCCCAACCTACACTCTCAACACCAATCCGATTTCAACCTCCAAGAGTATACTAGTATCATACAAAGCCCGTACAGCACACCCGCGGACGGACCGAATGCGAGCTAGCCCCTCACCTCACCTCCCCGCTTTTTATTCCTCACTCCACGCTTTGATCCTCACTGCAATCCCACCCATCCTCACTACTCACACCGTCTCCCACGCAAGCACGCCACACAATTTACAAATAGCACTACTTCTTAATTCCACACCTACAGATTTCATACTACAACACAAAAACGGTACGTGGACGGGCGAGTAGGGAATACGCGTGGCGGGAGAAGGGTGAAAGCGGCGGATGGCGGGTGACAGGCGGCGGGTGACGGGGACAAGGGGGACAAGGAGCAGATTATGCGATATAATGCGACGGGGAAAGCACCAGGGACCAGGACCAGGACGAGGAAAAGGAGAAGACAAAAGTCGAATAACACGATAACACGTCCATAACAAACACGAAATATGGATGGGTGGCAAGAAAGAGGAAGGGGAGGGGAGGGTTTAAGGGTGAGGAAGGGGGAGTGTTGGGGTGGGGTTGGGTGAGAGAGGGTTTTGGGGGCGATGGGGAGGGGAGGAAAGGGAAGGGAAGGAGCAATAGGTGCGTGTCTGCATGTAGGATTAGTATATTGATGCGGCTGCGGATGCGAGTACGGTGTGCGGGTGTGATATGGATGCGATGCGATGCGAGGACGTTGTGTGCGTGCGAGAGCGGGAGACAAAGGCGGCGGAGGAGAAGAAGCATGTGAAGACGAAGACGAAGATGGGCGACGGACGGGGAGACTGGAGACTGGATGAGCAGGGACAGGCTGGCAGGAAGGGTATCCATCCGTCCACGCTACGGCTCATACCGCGGCAAAACGCCCCCTCTTCCCGACGAGGAGAAGCGCGAGTGTGAAGGCGAAGGCGAAGGCGGGGAAGGCGACGTCCGCATCCCCGACCGTGCACGCACCGCCGTCCTCGTCCGCGCCTCGATCACATCCCTATCCGCACCCTCGCCCCCGCCTCCGACCCCGTTCCCATTCCCAGACCCAGACCCAGATGCAGCTCCATCACCATCACCACCCGCATCCGCACGACCCCATACCCCAATCCCATCCTCATCACGTCCCCCACCCCAGTCCTCCTCATCCCACCCCCACGCTCACACCCACACCCCTCATACCCCTCATCCCCATCCCCATCCCCATCCACATCAACCTCCCCATCCCCATCCACCTCCAACGGCGGCGCACTCGGCGCACCCCCCTCCCCACCCTCCCCATACCCCAAGGGAACCGGCGGCGCAGACGGCACAAGCCCCCCCATCCCCATCTCCATCTCCACCTCCCCACCCAGCCCCGAACGCACCTCCCCAAACCCAAAACTCGGCACATAATAAGGCAGCGCGCCCCCATCGTCATCATCCGCATCACCATCAGCGCCACCATCACCATCACCATCATGCGCGTCGCCGTGGTGCTCCGCACGGACGCCAAGACCCCCATACATATCCCCACCACCCGTGCGCGCTCTCGCTCTTGCTCTCCGCGCGCCGTATATGCGTATGGGCGCTGGGGGCGGGGGGAGGGCGGGTGGGGTGGGGGGAATGGGGATTGTGCGTGTGCGTGGGGGGGATGCATGTGCGGCACCATATGGGCGTGAGGACGGCCCTGCGCCATCACCATCACCATCCGCGTCTCCATCCGCACCGCGCGCGTGTTCGTACTCCTCCACATCTACATCCGCAAAGTCCTCTAGCCGCTCGTCTTCCCATAGCGGGACGCGCGGCGCGGATTCGAAGGGGGAGGATGTGTGTGGGTGCGGGTGCGGGGATATGGGGGAGAGGTGCTGGTGCTGGTGTGCGTGCGTGTGCGGCTGCGGTTGACTCGCACGCGCGCGCATGCGCTCTAGGACGGCCTTATCGTCCGTCGCGACGTGTGCGTGGAATGGCACGTCCCCGTCCAGTTCATCGGCCCCGTCCACATGTGCACGCCGCAACACACCCACGTCTCCATCCCCCCCGTCGCCCTCGCCCTCCGACTCGGGGTCGGGGAGCAGGACGATGGGCTGGTGGAGTGTTCCTGTGCCGGCTGCGCGGGGGCGTTTGGAGGATGAGGAGGAGGTGTGGTGGTGGTGGTGGTTGTGGAGGGGGTGGTGGGGGTGCGTCGGGAGGTGGTGGTGGTGGTTGTGGATGTGCGGCGGTATGCGGGGGGAGGGAGGGTGGGGGTGAGGGTGGAGGTGGTGGGGGTGTTGGTGGAGGCCGGGGCGGGGGCGGCGCTGTGCGGGTGGTGGGGCTGGGGGGAGGGATACCCGTGGATGAGGCTGTAGCTGTAGTTGTAGTTGTAGAGTCGCGTATATCGCTGTTGTGTACCTCGCCGCTGTGTATAGAATTTTGCGTGTTGGGGGCGAGTGTTGGGGTGAGGGTGAGAGCGCGGGGACGGTGGTGTGTGAGGATGCGAGGGTGGAGCGGGAGGGCTGCAGGCGTAGGGGTAGGGAGACGTCGTCGTTGTGCTCTAGAGAAACGTCATGGCCCCGCACGTCCTGCACGCCCTGCACGCCTTGCACGCCCTGCACGTCCTGCGGGGCCTGGCTGCCCACTGGAGCGCCGCCGCCGGTACACCAGCGGGGTCTGCGCCTGAGACCGGCCTTTGCCTGACGACGCCAGCGGTCCCACATTTTGTCTTTCTTCGCGACGGCTAGAGTGACGTGGTCCGCGGGTGTCGGCGTCGGCATTGCGATCGGCGTCGGCGTCCCCGTGAGCGTCCTCGTGGACGCCTCTGCGCTTGGGCTCGAGAGCGCGGGGCGGCGGTGCGGTTCTTGTGGGAGAGGACGCAGCCGGATATAACGAGGGTGACGACGATGGCGAGGATGAGGGAGATGACGACGATGACGGGGGACGTCGTAGAATTTTGTGCGGGAGGGGAGGGGCGACCAGCCTGTCGGGAGGTTGTCGGTGATGTCGCCGCCTTGGATTGCTGGCGGGGCACGTGGGTCAGAGAAGGGAAGCGGGAGAAGAAGGGAACAAAGGGGATGCTTACTGCTGGTGATGGTGGTGGTGCTGGGGCGTAGGCGACGTCTTCGTTGTCGGGTCGCTGGTGGGAGTGTCGTCGAGGGCGGGGTCGGGGCCGCCGGTGGTGGGGCGGGCCAGCTCGCCCGTGGGGTGGGTGGGCGAGGGCGCGGGCGGGGTGATGACGACGGTGTGCTGCGGGGTGGGTCAGCGGGGGCGGACGAAAGGGTGCACGGGTGCGCACCTTGCTCCTGCCGTGGAGGGACCAGGTGATGGCGGGGTACCAGTTGCCGTCTGCGCTCTGCTCGAACTTGATGGGGACCGGGTCGGGGGCGGGGGCGGGGCGGGACGGCGTAGAGCTGGGGGGGGAGGTGCGCTGCGGGGGCGGAGACGGCGTCTGCTCGCGGAGGGCGGCGTGGTGGGCGTGGGTGTGGGGGCGGCGAGGTGTGGGCAGAGGAAGACCGGCGTGGCGGAGACGGTGCTGGTGGTCAGCGACGCGAGGAGCGAGAGCAGGGCGGTTGACGGGGCCGCGCGAGACGCTGTGCGGGAGGGCAAGAGACCATGTGACATGCGTGATGTCACAGAGCAGGAGAGACGAGCGAGCACAGCGGGGCACAGCGTGCAGAGTCTTGGATGCTGGAGCTTGAGATGTTGAGACAGTCTTAGCTGGAGACTCGTCGCGGCTCTCTCTTTTCAGGAGAGGGACCCCCAGCAACAGCGCTGTCGCTGCTAAAAATAACGAGTGTATTCTTAGCTGGCGGAGCATATCGAAGCACGTATCCCAGCGTATCCGGATGATGCGTATCCGGATGATGCGAATCCGGATGACTGCGAATCCGCGACCAGCTCACGCTGCGAGACACGACCTGGTCTGACCTGGTCTGACCTAGTCCGACCTAGTCCGACCTAGTCCGACTGTGCGCACCCCAGGGACCCTCGCGACCCTCGTCCCGCCCTCCCGAGCTATCCCCGGCGCCCCGCCACCAGTCTGTTCTCCGTCCTTCCGTTTTGGGTGCGACCCGTTCGAGTACTGCGTGCTGCTGATGTCGTCTCTCCAGTGATGGCTGATCCCCCAGGACTGCTCTGCAGGGGCCACAAGAACCGTGCGCCCTCGTGCTCCACAGGCAGCTGCCACTCTTCCTCTATCACGCTTTATCAGACCCGGCCCTCGCTCCCTGGTCCACGTCCGCTTCTTCCCCCGTCCTATTCTCAGCCTCGCCAATCCGGCTGCCTCTCTGCCTCGCACTGCACGGGCATCTTAGCTCGACCGCCCACCGCCCAAACGTACATGCGTATCTGCATATCTACGCACCTATGTACATACTCTCGCACAGTTCCCGATCCCTCCCCATCGCAACCACTCCGAATCAAAGCCCGCGCGCACACCCCCAGCAAGTCGCCGCCTGTCCATCCCACCCTATTTATATACACCTCACCACACGCGCACCCCGCCCCTGGCTCGCTTGATCGCCGGCCTCTAAACATATCCTCGGCGAGCGCCCGAACAACACTCGCACAATCAGTCCAGGTGCGCACGGACTCCGGGTCCTCCGAATCAACCCTACAATCCCAAGACACGAGCGGGTGGAACAGCGAACACACAACAGAACCAATGGAGCTACAGTATGTACCCCGTACAAAACCAATCCCACCCCACAAAGTCAAACCGGAAATGAATTTAAAAACACGTATTAATATACCGTACGTACCCCTGCGCCCTCTTCTCCAATTTAAAAAAAAAAACAACGTCCATCATCTCCAATTCCAAAAATACATATACCTATACCTACTCTACTCAATCGTCACTCCACAACCCAATTCATCCGCACAACGTGCCCCAACAACTCCGAAGCACCGCTAGACCCCCACCCCACCCCGCGAGCTGACTGAACCGGCGACAGTTTTCTGACACATCAGCATCATCAACAACATCCTGAGTCTCAAGTTATTTTCCTGCACCAATACACACGAGTATTCACCGTCATATCCACCGTATTCATCATATTCATCATAATCCCATATTTATAGCACCCATAATCTCAAAAAACACACAGTATGTTTACGGTATTTATATCCTCACAGCGACTGGCCACAGACACCGTCAGTCAGTCAGATTTAGAAACCATCACGATCGACATCTGACAATATACATACACAGGAACACTCGCACTTCCCCGAGCCAGAAATAATAGATCGCAGCCGGTGAACACGTGCCACGCTCGACTCCACATTCGACGGACGATTCGTTGGGAGCTATATTTTACCCGAAAATTTAGCTATTTCAGGAACGTAACAAGGCACGCAGAACGCAGAAAGAAGAAAGAACGCAGGACGAAGAACGAAGGGAGCCAGGGACCAATAACCTCGGAAGGCAGAACAAAGAAAGAACAAAGAACAAGGGACCAAGCATTAAGCACCAAATTAAGAACATGAACACGAACGCGAACGCATACGTAAACGTAAACGCAAACGCACGCAAAAAATAGCATCGGCGTGGATAATACAATCTCCCCCACGCCCTGCAAATAATCGCGTACGTCTGGGCCAACGTTCACAACAGCGCTGTTTCCCATCTTCGTCTTCGTCTTCCTCGAGCCAGTCTAGCCCAGCCCAGTTGAGTCGAGCCCAATCCAACCCAGTCCAACCCAGCCCAACCCAAATCCAACCCTGACAACCAACCACGTTCCCAGACACGGTCGGTTCTATTTTCTGCCAGATACCCATCGACACCTGGTTATTTCAAGAGGGGGGGCACGGTCCGGTGTACATTGGCAGACAGACAGGCAAACAAGCGGCACCGTGATCTAACAGGCCAATCCAATCCAATCCAATTTACTCCAACCCAATTTACTCCAACCCAATTTACTCCAACCCAATTTACTCCAACCCAACCCAACCCAATCCAATCCAACCCAATTCAATCCAACGTGGCTGGACCGTCTGCATCACGGCCCCCACACCTGCGTTCGGCCTAAATATCACTACCTACCTACCTACCCCCCTACCTGCCTGCCTGCCTGCCTGCCTATCAATAGCGAGCGAGCGAGTCTACCAGTCTGATCATAGCATTCGAATCCCTCGGCGAGTACCTTTGCCCCCCCCCTCGAGTTCCGAGTTAGGTTCGTCCCTAGCAGCATCCCTCAAGTCTTCACATTCACAGTTTCAGTCCCAGTCCCAATCCCCACAACCCGACTCGGAATCAAACATCAAACCCCCCGAGCCGACTCCCAAGCCCCCATCACCTCAACCCCTATCAACCCCCTACAAAGCATAAAAAGTTCAAGTTTAAATCACCGTGACCCTCTCCACTCCACTTCACTCCCCACCGCCACACTGACTAGAAACTTTCAAGTTGAATTCACCGTGCACGACCTCACCGGGGCCCCCACCCCCACCCCACGCGGCCCACGGCAAATAACCCAACGTCCAAAGTACAAAACACCCTGGACAACGCCCGAGCCCGAGATGATAACCCGAACTCCAAACCCAAAACTCCCCAAACTCACAAACCCAAAACCGCCACCCAAAACCCAAACTAACCCACCAAACCCAAAACCCAAAAAAACCGCCACCCAAATAACAACGGGCCTGAACCTCAAGTCCCCCCTATCCACAGCCCGCCAAACAACAAACAGCCTTCAAGCCTCAAAAGGCACCACATCCAAAGCCGTCCCGTCCCTGGCTCACCCTCCCTACTAAAGGTTCCCATGATCAAACTCCGAGTCTTCGCGCCTGACTCCCACTGGCTGGTCTCCCAAGTCCTTACTTACCTACGCCTCTTCTAAGCCGTCGATATGTCAATAATATTTGACTGACGCGACACGTTAAATACATCCTGACATGACATGACACCGTGACGGCGGCCCGTCCGCCCGGAAACGTTCTTCTGTTAAATTATATGTATGTAAATGCCCCGCCCTGCCTCTCACCGCATTAGGAGCCATCGACATCTCTCGTCGAATCGCTTCCCAATCAAAAAGCTAGCAGCCAACCGTCCATATACGTAAATCCGATTCCAATTCCTGGCAAATCCAAAAATCCAATGCCCCCACAGCACCCATCCACCAACTTTTGAGCCTCGGACATCATCATCATCACCATCGAAAGTCCACTCCCATCCCATCTTGCACAGCCCATCATCGCATCGTAAAGTGTGGAAAAGTAATAATACCTAACGCACACACGCACACGCATCTCGGATAAAGTCACAGTTCTTTAAAAAGGTAAAGTCGTGATTACTACCAGTTATTACCCCGGCCCGCCCCGGGGCGGCGAATCCAGTGTTCCCAAACTCAGATATCCGTACCAAATCTCTCATAGGTATAAGTATACAACACAAATTCCACCCAAATTCCAGGACACCACGCTCTTGATACCCGCGACGCGTCACATCATCACGTCTAGCCTCGTCTAGCCGTGTCTAGGTCCGGCTGTCAATCTTGCGTCTAGATTTACATTGGATGTCTGGATTTGGATTAGGGTGTCCAAATTGAGATTACGGTGTCCAAATTTTGAATTGGGACGTCTCGATTTAGATGTAGATGTCTAAATTTGGGCGTTGGATCCCGGGTTTAGTTGCCTTTTATAGAAGGGGCTGCGTTTTACTACAGCTTACCTTACCTTACGGCTTTTTTTTTCGTGACATGTTCCGTCGTTGTCTGGATTTCTGGCGCTTCAAATTGATGTGTTTGAGACGACGGGTATGGTAGGTTACGACACTGGTACGTACGCGGTTAGGGTATGTTGTGCACGTCGTCTAGGAGGCTGAGGTGCGTATGTTATTATCCCGACGCGTACGCACGACACCCCAGTAGCCCCAAGCACCTCACCCGACCCGAAGCAAGACCCAAAACTAAAACGTGACGGTCAGACGGTCTTATGACACCCCGCTATCACACCCCAGCCTCACGATCACGCCCCTGGGGTAGGCTGCCGCAAATGCACAAAAGTTTATCTTATTCGCTCCACGCACTCTATATTCGATCCACGCACCCTATTCGCTCCACGCACCCTAATTCGCTTCATCAGCTCTATTCACCTTATTCGCTCGCTTTATTCGCCGGCCGGTCCATGTCAGGGCCTCGAATTACATCTCATATCTCGCTTCTCGCATCTTAAAGCATGAATGATCCCCTGATGCGAGCGTGGATCATACGAGGAACCCGTGTCAGGGACGACGAGGGCGAAGGAGGGAGGGACACTTCAAGATCCGTACGGGGTGCAGCACTGGCTCGCAACTCGCTGGGTCTGGAGTCTCGATCGAATTTTTCAATTTTGGGAGGTTGCCGTGACACTGGCGAATTGGAGGGCACGTACCTACGTAGAAGACCGGTCACCGACTTGGACGAATTCTGGGCGGATTCACGGATTTACGGGGCGTGTATGCTCCTATGTCTATGTTCATGCCTATTCCTATTAGCCCGAGTTCACCGCGAGGGGGCGATAATACCACCCCACCCTACCCTGTCCTACCCTACTGTGATACCTGAAACAGGGCTGCAGCAGGCCTGTATCCGTATGTCCTTCTGATTCCGATTGTGATTGCGAGTGGCGCAAGGCGTAAGGCGAATGGCGAATCATTCAATCATTGGCGATGTCGAGGACGTTTGGGGAAATAAGTGTGCGTGTAAGTGCACCTTCAAACTCGTGATTATGCATGTCTCGCCTCGGAACGGATTGTATTTCGCTACCTTTGCACCCCGCACCTACACACGAAATAACTAGCGGGCCATGCACGATCCCCGCGTCATTAGACATACGATTGCACGACACACGCCCAAGGGAGGGAGGAAAGGCCCACCATCAAAATCTACCATGATACCCGCATATATGCACTTCAATTCCGCAAGTGCCAACTGAACGCTAGGACGCCGAGTTCATGCTTTGCGTGCCCCCATGCACCCTCACACTATCCAAGTTCGGGCCCGGGACAGAACTTGAATAGAGTATGAATATGCACCTAGGCTAAAGGCAGGCTAAAGTCGATACCCTCAACCCCGTATCGAGTAGCCACATCCTCACATCCAACCGCCAACCCCAAACTTCCGAGTCTACCCCAAAGCCCAATACAAAGCCCCCTTCAACCAAAATCCATCCCCAAAAACACCCACACCCAAGCCCCATATCCAATATCCAAGCCGATCCTCATAACCTAGTACGTCACACCATAACTCGACTTCCCGACTCGAGCACGCCAAGAGCCAAGAGCACGCCAAGGACGAGGGTGCATCTTTACCGTATATGTACGTATGTATGTATATTTGAGAACGCCACACGAACGCCACCTTCGTACCTGCACACCCTGCACACATCCACTGTCCACGGCTCACTTGTCCGCGCGAGGACAGTTTTTTTGTGCGTACTGTTATTTGGGGGGTTTTTTTTTTGGTGATTATGATTGATACGGTATAGTGGTATGGTATGGTATGTTTTGATGAATGGAAGCATGCTTTTTATGTTTGTAGCTACGGAGTGTACGGGAACCGACGTTACTTCATGTGGTACCGAGTATCTTGTCTTGAATCCCGACGAGCCAAGGTGAGGAGGAGGAATCCGATCACGTCCCAGGCTGGCGGGCGGGCGAGTCTCGAGGAGCAAAGTAAGTCCCCAGGTCGCCGAAGACCACGGTCATTGTGCACGCACGCACGCTCCCAGCACGAATTCACCGAATGACGATTCCTAAACGAAGCACGACCGGAACTTCTGTTATTCCGCCTCCGAAGAGCGACCGTCAAGTTCGAGGAAGACTTGTTTCCTGCGCGTGTGCTGCGATTGTGCATATCCAGAGTATCCTGGTACCCGCCCAAGCTCAAAATCACCGAGCCCTGAGCATCATGCATCAATGCTCTATATTTCTGGACAGTACCGTAGGTACGGTACGTGCAAAAGTCACCGGGGACTGTACGTTGCTCTTGTATCCAGACCACCCATACATGTACTCTCACCAAGCCCAAGCCCAAGCCCAAGACCTTCCCCCCAAACCAAACGCATGACCTCATTCAGCCATCCCAGACCCTTAAGCCCCCAAGCCGATCGTCCCAAGCCCGCCACACGCAATCTTACTTCCCAACTCAAACCCGCCAAGTAACTCAACCGCGCCAAGTACGCTCGCGCAAATATGTACATAGGATACAGCGCTATCATAGGCAGGCACATCGGCACGGTCATGTACTTTGCCCACGGTGCATCTTGCCCAAAGTGACGTTGTGGGCTCGTTTTATGCGTGTTGTGGACCCTTGCGAGTATACATTAAGTTCTTATGTTATGCTGCTGGGTGGATGGGACCCCGTGGTGTTGGATGATGCTTACTGTATCCCGAGTTGCTTCCCAAGATCTTATATATGGGAGTAATCCAGGTGAACATGGCAGTGGTGTGCGCACTTTGCCTTGGACTTCTCGTGTTCAATTTGCGCAGTTTGTAAGTATTCTTAGCGTACTTGGATGATCAAGGCAGGTGATATAGCACGCATTCCAAATTGTAGTAATTTCAGGTAACGTGTTGAGCGTGCTGAGTGAGCAGAAGACTGGTCCAGAATATCGAGAAGCCACCGGAAGGCCGGGCCAGTACCGTTGGGTTATATATGAGTACCTCCAAATATTTCAAAGCGCAAGAGGGGATCACCTCCTTCCTTCTGCGACGCGATCAATCAGATAATACATACATAACATCCTGATAATAGAACATCCGCTCATAACACGGAGGGAGAAAATAAAATAAACAGGGCGAAAAAAGACCCTCCTCATAGAAACAGGAGACCCTGATCGAACTGGGCAATCCACCGCTTTCGCTCCCTCATCCTCGCGTCCGCGCGTTCTTTCAGGCGCTCCCACTCACCCATCTCATCTTCCTCGTATCCCGCTTCTGCCTCCTCGTCCGCGGGGGGGCTATTTCGCCGTCTGCGGCGTCGGTGGCCAGCTTGTCCGCGTCGGCCTGCCGCCGCTATCGCACCCATATCTTTCCCCTCACGCAGCGCTTCTCCTTCGGTGTTGTTCTGTGCAGAGTCTTCTCGAACGCGCCAAGAAGCCTCTTCACAGCCGCTCGCATAATAAAGTTTGCACGTCCCTGGGCCGACCATTACTTGTAACTCGCCGCGTCCCGACTTGCCGTCGGTTTTCCAGGTCGTGTCAGCGATTTCGTCGGCGTCTTCGTCCAGTAGTGTCCTGGGCGCGGGGCAAAGTGGTCAGATGTAAAAGGCAAATATGTGAGAGAAGATGTGACGAGAAAAACGTCAAAAGCGAATGTATACCTCTTCCCTGAGCATAAAAGACTCGTGGAAGAAGCATTAATTAAACGTCCAAACAAGTGGTGACATACTTTCTCAGGAATGTCTTTCTGCCAACACCAATGCGTCGACCTTCGGTAGGGTAGCGCAACACATAGCTCTGCACATATTGCCTCCACCGCTGGGTAATTCGGGAGTTGATCGTCTCGGGGCTCGAATTAGACTTCGCCGAACCGGCCTCCTTTGGCGCTGGAGGAGGGTCGAGACTCAAATCGTCTGCATCGAGCAGTTGAATCCGTAAGCATTTGGTGTCAACGAGCTGTGTGCACATGAGTCAAAAAGCCATTAAAGACTAATGAGTTGTGAATCATACCCAATCAATCCGGAATAGGTTTTCATCAGAACCTACAAGTGCCTCCGCTTGCCTCCGGTAGCGAATAGTGTCCTGAACTGTCACATCCGGACCGGACGCTTCAACATCGCGCGCTCGCTGCTGTTCTAACATATTCATGAGTTCATGACAGCGACCATCCTGGACCACAGCTTGGACCTACAGAAGGAAAAAAATTAATCAATATGATCACAATAGTGAGAGTATTGTCCTCACTTGTTTGCAGAGTGCTGCACACAGCTTGTCCAAAGTAAATACGACATAAGCCCGCGTACCGAACATAAACCGCATGTTCTCTTCGAAAGTGATTTGTTCTAGTTCGCCATCGAACACCTTCTCCACCAAGTCGAGCAGGTGTATGTAGAAGTGTTCGGCCGGATTCGGGGAAGGATTGTCGGGGCCTGGGGGGTGCAACGTCAACGCCGCGGCAACGCGCTCAGGACGTCGACCATTGAGTGGGAACGTACCCGATGCCAAGTTGGCGAAGTAGCCAATAGGACCTGCAGTGTCTGCAAGCCCCAGGTTCAGGGCAACAGGATTAGGTAAAAAGGAATTCGAATTCTCTTTCGCCAACTTCGCAGCCAGCTCCTTGCAGCTCATCAGACGTGAATAGAGTAGCTTGAACAAATGGGTCAGTATAGAATCTACCAGGAAAGAAAAACCGCACTTGAAGAAGGCGAAGTAGCGTGTAAAAGGTCGTGTTGCAGAAAAACGAACCCAGGCTCATTGCCTTGTCGTCTACATCCTCCGAAGTGCTGTCAATACCCAAGATGTTGGTATCTTGACCTGGAACAACGAGCTCCACATGATGAAGCCAAATGTCATCAAGATCCAGGTCTCGACACTCCTTTGCAGAATGGCGCACGTTTCTAGTGGGAGAAAGTGAATCACTGGTCTGAGGGGCTGGAGAGGCTTGCCGTGAGCTGGAAGGCGATCTATTGTAACTCGAGTTGGAGGCTGAGTTTGCTTTAGAGGTCCCACATGTTTTACGGCTGTGTAATTTTTCCATCGCTTTCCTCGTTTTGGTCAACTTTTTCTTCAGGTCACCAGCTGAGACAACACCATTCGCACCACTGCCATTCGACCTTTTACCACTCTTGCGGCTTTTCCTAGTTGTTTCCTCGTCTTCTAAGCTGTCTTCATCACCATCGGCGATGTAGAGGCCTAGGTCTTCCCATTCAGCCTGTTCAATGGGTGGGCCAAACGCGGCATCAAAGTCGGGGCCAAGTCCAAACTGATACATCACATAATGCCTCAGAAATGCCTCAATTCGCCGACGCTCTACGGCATTGTACTGGGGTACGTTGGACCCGCTTTGTCGCTGATCGTTGCGCTCGAGGAAACAGAGGGTTAATTTAAGAGCATCCTGCAATACGGCTTCATCGTGCATATCAAACTCAAGCTGGTGCCTTGGTAGCACCTGAGTCCGTTTTGCACGCTCTTGAGAGTTGTTCAAACTGTTCTCCAAAGTGGCATCTTCCTCTTCGGCCTGCGTTTTGTCCTGTTTTTCCTTGATACGTTCAATCTCTGCCAGAAGGGCCTTTCCCGTAATCGCTTTTTTATCATTCGCTTTGAATCCTACGCCCTGATGGTCAAGGCTCTTGTAGAAGTTGCGGGAATCCACCTCTCGCCAAACCTTTTCCCATTCTCGCTTGTTCTTCCTCCATTCTGCATCGACCTGTTTCAGCCGATCCAATACCACAGGAACAGCGACAGAGGGATTATCCTGCAAGCTCTGCAGCACCTCCTGCGCATTTTCACGGCCATAAACTCTTTTGACGATCTTCTGGTGAATCGATTTGCTCCGCCCTCCGAGACCAGGAGATAGCCTGAAGACTGCACGCTCCTCTGGTGTCATATCACCGATTTTGAAAGCTATGGGCTCCAGCAATGAAATAGTGTGCGCCATGCTCTCGAGATGGACATGGTACTCGTGGCGTTCTTCCTCCGACTTGTGCAGCGCCTCCTCATAAGAATTCTTTTTGTGTGCGATAAAGCCCGATTCCTCAGATGCCCAAGTGGGATGTGACACCCAAGCATCATTCAGTACAGAACGACAGAGTTCGTCTCGACCTGAGCAAGCAAGTGTAGTCTCCTGTGGTGGGTATTGGTTACACATAGAATGGGGAGCAAGGAGAGCGCTTACGCTGTCAGGTAATTGACGGTAACTGGGCCCATAGCGATTTTTTGTACCAATAGGATGCATGTAACCATGAGCATGTCCAGCAGTCTTTGGTAGGTCCCCAGCATTGTTCTTGCGCACTCTTTCTAAACCTAACATGTCCCGAAACTGAGCCTCGAGCTCATTCCCCTGACCACCCAAGAAGGGAGATGCCATCTGCAAGAGCATGTTCTCCTCGATGACACCAGTCGAGAAAAGGGTAAGTAATTTGAGGAATTCCTCCCATGCATCGCGGTCGTCGAGAGCCCGTTTCACACGATCGAAGAACATCTCTGGAGGCGCAGGCATTCCAAGAGGAGTTGGAGCTCGAGGCAGCGGAAGTGGAGGGAGTGGGGCCTGCGGAAGAGGTGGCAAGGACGGGTGAGGATGCATAGCGGGGTGTGCAGGAGCATGTAGGCCATTCGGTGGGGAGGAAGGCCGACCATACTGGGTAAATGTGGGAGAAGCAGGCTCGGGAACCTTAGCGGGTGGGTGCTTAGACTTTTTGGCCTGTCCAGTCGTCATCGCAAGTTCAATCTGCACAAATTGCTTCCGGAGTGCTCACCCTTGGTGCTGCTTTAGAGTTCGATGCAGCAGGCAGGTTTTCCCTGTCCCTATCGCGTTCCTTTTCTTTGTCAGTTCGTGACTCCTTCTCTGGGGCTTTCCTTCTCTTCTTCACGGGAGGGCCTTCCCTGTGCTGATCACTCCCAGCGACTTTGCGCCTATATCCCGAGGATTTGTCGCCCTTAGAACTAACACTTTGCACTTCCATCGTCCACTCAGTGGCTCCATTTTGCGACATACCTATCGTCTGCCCAGGGGCCGGACCTGGGGTACCTGCCTGACCTATCATGCCCATAACACCGACCGTACCTCCGGGACCAGTCATGGATGGTCCACTCATAAAGCTCGACGGGGGGAGGACACCCGGGGTGACTGTAGCGTTGGCACTTGTATCCGGTAAGAAGAGTTTGAATTCATCTATAAGATCGGGAGCTCCGCGAAACAGTTGCGTTACCTGAGCGTAGACCTATCACTCAATTAGCTAAATATATCTCATTCAATACACTGCACCCACATCATGGAGCAATCGTTGCTCCTTTTGATATGTTTGCAATATCTCTAAAAACTGCTTATATGTCTCTGGCTCGTCGGCAAACCGTGTCTTAATGCGATTGATATACTGGATCGCGTGGTAAAACTCAGGTTGTGGTTGTGGTTGTAGTCCTGGGCCCGGTAACGGACCTGGCGTTGCCAGAGGAACGGGATTGTTAACGGAAGGTTGAACTTGGGGTAACGAAGGATGGAAAGAAGCTGGAGGGTGCGCAGGTGGTTGTACAGGCTCGGGATTAGATGTCACCCGGTGCATACCTCCTAGTACACTCGCGGCACTAGCAGTGGTCGAGATCGAGTTGAGGGCCACCGAAGGGGTGAGGAGAAGGGGATTTGTCAAACTAGGCATGACAACGGCAGCAATCGTTGGATTATGAGGAGGTAACGGAATATGAGTAGGATGGACAGGATGCGCCGACGGGGATTGTGATTGGGAAGATTGCGGTAGTTGAAGAGGCTGGGATGATGGCTGGGACTGTGGCAGTGGTTGGGGAGTAGGTGCATGGGAGCGTGAAGGATGTGGTGTGGATGGTTTGGAATGAATCGACATTGAAGGGACGGGATCCCGCCTAGGAGCCTCCGTCAATGAAAGAGGTTCATGAACGGTCATATGTATATCACTGCTGTCCTCTGAAGCTCTTGGAAGCTCGGCAATCCGCAGTGGAGAAGGAAGGGGTTGCGTTTGCTGCATGGTAAGAGTACCAGCAGCATTTTGTGTAAGGGTTCCCGTGGGCGTCGTCACAGTGATGAATTGATTCTCTCCAGTAGAGCATTCTATTCTGTATCCTGGTGGAAGGAAAGTGTTGAACCCTGAGATGAGCTCCGGGTGACCACTAAAGAGCGTTGAGACGCGTTCTATCACCCCAGGGGTGGTGAGCCTGAAAAATGTTAGAACATGATGCTGCGAAGAAACATGCGATTCACAACATACACTTGACTTTTAAAGTCCTTCATGATGTCCAGAAAATGATTGTACACGTCAGGGCTGTCCTGAAACCGGTTCTTGACTTCGTCGAGATAACCGAGCGCATCGCTGACATTGAGGGGACGACTGTCGGCCGGTGCCATTGCTGGTGGGGGTGGTGGGGGAACAGATGTCGCTGGTACTGAGGTGGGTGCCTGGGATGTCAGAGCTGGTGCGAGAGTTGGTATAGTGGCTCGTGCAGTATCTGATAAAGAGACAGGCTGATGCGTGTCTAGACTCTTGGGACGATCTTGAGTTAAGGGCGAAGGGGAAGAAATACGTGGTGTAGGTGGCCTTTGCTGATCCATGGCTGCACCTGCGCTCGTGTGGTGAAGGGGGAAACGGGGAATGGTGTTGACTGCCGAACTGCAGGAGCACACTTGAGGTTAAAAGAGGAGGGAGTGAAGCTGAAGGGAAGGATAGCGAGACTCTTATCCCAACCTTCAAAGACGGGGAGGGTGGAAGAGGATGGAAGACAGAGAGGCCTCGGCGCAAAGCTGCTTCCCATATCCAGCGAGTAATCGTCGCTCATGCCGCCAGCTCGGCTTGCACCGCTAAAAGGACGCGCCAGACCCACCAAGTCTTTGAGACGTACGAGGCGTTTTATCGTACATACAACAGATAATATTACATCGTTTACACGAGAGCACGGTGCAAAAAGTCCCAAATACCCCAAAGTACTGTTCTCCCCGCACTGAAAGGAAACACTAGCAAGTCCAACCAACGTTCAACCTGGCTTTTTACCCGTCGCACAGTGCGTGGCTTTCCAGTTGCTCGTATTCGAGTGTTGTCGTCTTCCTCCCTTACAACAGCCAAGCGTGGTCGGTAGGTGATGCGTGTAGAACGGGCGGCGGTAGGAGACTTTGTTGTTTCAGGTGGGCTCAAGGCCTGTGAATGAAGCCAATCAAAGAAACTGGTTGTAGATGCGAGTGTCCACGGCTGCGGTTTGCCATTGACATTTCTCAAAGCCTCTGCCACTGCCTTTTCCAGTGCAATAAATCTCTCATCCATCGAACGCCTTTCTAGCTCCACCAGACGCTCGTGTTTGCTAACCGCGGTATCAAGCACGTCCATAGAGTTGCCAATATCCTTGTTCAGCCGAAGTAACTCATCCTTCGTCGCTGCTTCCTGCTTTAACTGGGCAATCTCCTCTTCCAAGCGGGCGAGACGCTTCGGCATATCTTCACCTTCCGTGCGAAACGCATGAATTGATTCTTGAAGCTCCTCTGTGCGAGAGCGCAGGCGACGGCCCAGATGGCGCCACGGTCGCACACCTGTAACAAGAACGAAGACTCCAGTGCTGAACCATGATATGTAGTCCTTTCCGGTGAGCGCCGTGCCCACGTAGCGTAGAAGAGATGCGCCAAGAAGAGGTGCAAGAACGGAAAATGTGAGGTAGGTAAATTCAGCGGTCCTGAGCTCAGATTCTACAAGATCATGGAGGCGTTCCTGTTCAAAAGACGCGTCTGGATTTCTCGCGCGTTTACCACGAGGACGGGACGCCAAATACAACTCCCATGGCACTAGGAAGTAAATATTGATATGTCAAGCGTTTCAGAGAGAGAAAGAATAGACCAACGTTTAATAAGCTAATTCGGGCCGCGTGAGTGTCAACCCACTTGCAAGGAATGGCTTGCGCACCTGATGCAAATAAAAGAACAAAAGAAGAAAGAGAAGAAAATCACGAAGAAAATCGCCGCCTGTTAGAAAGGAGCCGAGGGGCGGGACAAGTGCCACGGCAAGTGGAATATCTGCTCTGTCGGACTCGGTTCCGTCTTTGAGACTCGACGCACTGCGCGCTTTTCGAATGCTTTTAGCAGTGGACCTTCTACGACGAGTGAAACCTCGTGTAGAGAGATTGTCGGGAATGCCTGGTTCTCCTGTAACTGTCCTCATGTCCTCATCAATGCTGGAAAGTGGGCTGGGAAGCTGGCTGCTTTCTGGCAAAGAGGCATCAGCCAGGAGGCTCGTGAGTGTGCTGGAAGTCATCGGGCTTGCTCGTTTTCTCAGCGTGGGGACGGTGGTGGCAGTCAACGTGGAAATACTCATAATTGACAAGTGGGCGTGATCACATCCCGGAGCGCGTCAGTGTTGACACCACCAAACGCCGTCTAAACTTTTCAAAGCCAGTCTTGATCAATCACAACAACCGATAGAACTAAATCCTGTGTCCATAACTAATCTATGGAGAACTATTCAACAGACATACGTAGATGTACTAGTACACAATGTAACGTGAGTTGGAGCACGAGAAAATAGTTTTCTGTGTGGTACAATCTCGACGCCTATACCACTCCGCCGTGGAATCCGATAATACTAATGTCCCGTGAACATGGCTCTCATGTGGCGGAAGGTGGTAACATTATGCGCGTGCAGTAGGGTGAGATTCGGAGTGACAACAAACAACAAGGAGCAAAACAATCCTGATAATGTCATTATATAACTTGCAAATAATCTGAGGGAGAAACAATGGTAAGTTAAACTTTCCTATGGATTAGTTCGAGAACATACTTGACGGCGCAACTTTTACATTGAAAGATTAATTCAAACGTAAACAGTCAACATAGAAAATGACTTACTTCCTGTGGTACCGTCTGCTCTTTTTGCTTGCCACCATTTACCGGTTTTATCCACAATATCTAGGATTTCGCCCTTGGCAAACGAAATCTCGTTCGGATCATCTGGAGACGCGGTATCTGATCGTGCATTATTAACACACACAATGCCATCCATATAATAGAAAGGTCCTTACAAGCGTAAAGGGCTTTCGCGCGATACAGGTATGTTTCTGGAATAGATGCGGCATCCCCAGTTGAACCTGGGTTCCCTGATGCCATCAGTGGTGTACTGGGATTCTGCATGTCTGCAGCATTTGACGCCGGGCCCATTGTCGGAGCCATTGCAGATGGACTTGTTGTCCCCCCCATAGGACTGCCCCGGTTGGCGCCACCATTGGTCGAGTGAATGCTTCCTCCTCCCCCTCCAAGGCTCCTTTGGCTGTTACTCATAGGGCCATTGTCCATTCCCATTCCCATTCCCATGCCTGGTTCTTTGGTATCATAGCCTCCACCCATCCCCAAGCTTCCACCCATAACATTGGGAGAACCATAGTCTACCCCACCTCCGATACCGCTGCTATAGCCAATACCACCTCCATTTTGCATGTTGGCGCCCGTTGTCCTACGCCCACCGGGCCTAAATCCGTTACGGCCTGGACCTGTCAGACCACCGGTACCGAATGAATTGAAAAGGTGTAGCGCGAGGGAGTTCTCTTCTGAGGTGAAATATAACACCCAAATGATGTCGACCATGGCAAGAAGTAACCAGCCCGCTGCCATTGCTTCCAATGGGGCAAAGTTAGTGAAAATTCCTTGGTTCACGCCGAATATGGAAAAGACAAGGGCAATGGCACCAAAAACGGAGATCTATCATTGTTGATAGGTGAGCCAGACGGAGAAAGAGGGGTCCTGTAAGAGACACACCTGGAACCGATGAAGTGCTACTGAATCCGTGGACAGTGTGTGTAGTACGCCAAGAATGACTGCTAGTTGTAAGCTGGTCGAAGTGCATCAAAGTACAGTCTACAAAATTGTAACGTAACCACGTACAAAATAGCAAACCACAGAACGCCAACCGTTCCGTGCGCTATGGGGCCCTCTAAGATGTACCAGATGAATTTCCCACAGATCAGTTATACAAATGGACAAGCTTACGCTGTGCTTGAGCTACCACTTGGCCTATGAAGGCTACAAACCATCCTGCCTTTGGGAGTAGCACATTCAACAACCGCTCCGGAGGCAAAACGTCATACTTACTACGGCCAGAACACTAGTGAGAAGAAAAACATAGTGGGTAAGAATTGGAGTAAAGTCGTAGCCTTCAGAGCCTCTCATTGGGGTCATTGCCATTGCGTTTGGGTAATGAATTTGTTCGAGCGCGTAGGAAGGTCACTCGGAGTTTTAAGCAACACTAGCGCAGTACATAAGCGAGTCGGACATCCGCTCGAAGCAAACAACTCCTGTGTAGAGCATTCTTCACAGCTCTTAGCCCACAAATCGAAAATGGTCTGCCGATACATAATATTTTTCTTTCTTCATCAATATGAATGTCTGGGAGAACACTCGCGGCTGCACGTCGACATTCCGACTGGAAGGCACTGTCTTTGTTTCCGCGCCGCTCGTGCTGGCACCCCCTTGGCCATGTGTGACCAACCCGGAAACAGTGATGAGCAGTGCTGGCGGTGAAGTGGCTGGATTGAAATAACACTTTGTGACGATCAAATATCGATCTAGGATGGCAAGAGGCTCACTAGCGATTGGGTGGCAATCATACGATTGAACTTCATGTTTCGTTACTGGGAGTCTTTCTAACAGCTCTTTGATAGCACCCGGTCCAGTCACCATTGTTCCATTGTATGTGAGATATGAAGTATCATGATAAAATTTCGGCAGGCCTTCTACACGTTGAGCAGAATCGTACGTCGCATAATAAACCCGCAGGAACTCGTCCGCCCCACGGTTTGCGATCTCGACGCTTTTTTGGCTCAAATCAGAGAAAATGAGGAAAATGAGCGAGCGGGAAACTTACTCGGAGCTGGTTAGAGATGTCATAGAGGGATTTGATCCCGCGGTCCAACACCGGTCCGAGACTTTATGACGTCTGCGGGCTACGGTGGCAATATACACGAACAAAAATAGGCGCCGTGTTCGAGTCGCACTTACTGTGACTCGTGAAGGGCGTGCCCAACATGCTGGTGGCGCGTTTTAACCTTCTCTTGTTCGTCAACGTCGAGGTCAATGTCCGAAGTCTCAGCTAGCAGTGCTACAGGAAAGACAACACAGACATTCCTTACAGCACTTATCACCAACAGCGTGTTACTAACCATCGAAATTTCGGTCTTCATCCTCCTCAAGAACAGGTTGAGCAGGATATATACTCCTAGGACTTATTTGCCTCCACCCGAGTAATTTGTATTGCTAGGCTGTCTTGTAAATCGGATCTGGCTAATCATCAGTAGGAAGCGCGCTGAAGAACTTCCAAAGGGACCTTGGAAATGGCTACCAGCCATCGTCATCACTCCAGCGGAAGACGTGGTACGGCCTTCATGTCTCATGTACTTTACTCAGAAATAATGCTTTTAATAGATACGGAAGAACGGGCTAGATGCCTACATGATGTTACGCTTCTTACGACTCATGATTCTCATTTTCGGCACATTTACGGTTGTGACATGGCTCATCCTCTTACCCGTTGATACGGCTGGTATTAAAGGAGGCCAGGAGGATGGATTGAATAGATTGAGCTGGGGAAAGTGAGTGTCATCGTTCTTGTTCTTCTTGTTCTGCCTTTGACTTGAATCAGTATACCTTCTGACGAATCCACACGTTACGCAGCACACATTATTATAGTATACCTTTTAACTTGTAAGTGCTCGAGATCTGCCGCTTCCCCGTGCTGATGAATCTAATTCAGTTTGGGTGATATATCTCATCCGTCTCGAATGCTTTCACTACACCCACATGCGTCAGGCCTATCTGGCCAGCAAATCACACTCACATCTTCCACAGGCGCGGACTGTCCTCATTACATCTATCCCTCACCAAATTTGCTCGGAGAAGGAGCTCAAGATATGGGCATCTTTCGTCCCTGGGGGTGTACAGAATATTTGGGTGTACCGGGATACAAAAGTTAGACGATTCTGGCAAGTAATTCGTTACCGCACTGGCCACTGATGAGAGATACAGGACCTTAACAAAGCGTACGAGCAGCGGCTAAAGGCGTGTCAGAAACTTGAAACAGCAACGTCGAAGCTCTTGCGATCTGCCATTCAAGCAAAGCGAGCGCTCGAACAGGCTGAAGAGGAATCGTCGCCCACTCCACGCCAACATGGTCCGAGGGTTGAAAGAATGGATACTATGGAATCTCAGTTCTCATTTGGCTCAACACGGTCGCCGATTCCGATACCTTCCCGCTTTATGAACCCTCCCCCCGTATATCCTCCTCCGCTCTCTGAACTCGAAAGAGGCCAAGCAATGACATCGCGTCTACCTCGCGAGAAAGACATGTTGGATTCCCTAGTTCCGCACTCCCAACGACCCAGACATCGACTAGGGTTCTTTGGTCTTTGGGGTCGGAAGGTTGACACTATCAAGCATTATAAGGTACGGCAGCGTGCTGATTATCGGCAATCGGTTCACTTTTTATGTTCTCCAGCATGAAATATCTAAGCTCAACACTGCCATCGGGATTTTGCGTAGGAGGACCAGTGAATCAAAACCACTAGGAAGTGCGTTCGTCCAGTGTAATCTGCAACTGGGCGCGCACGTGTTAGCGCAATGCGTTTCATACCATGAGGTATACGCACGAATCATGCTCCATTGTTACGGGGAACTCAGTGACGTCTTTGAAGCCTATGAAGATGTCCTATAAATGGATTCAAGTCGCTCCCAAAGATGTTATCTGGGCCAATATCGATGTAAGTACTTTGATTTCTCCCCACATCACCAATCTGAATATTCCAACCACAGGATGGTGTGTATGAAACTCGAGTTCGATATGTAACCTCGTGGCTTGCTAGCATTGGCATCATCGTCTTGTGGTTCTTCCCGGTCACATTTGTTGGTCTCTTGAGTAATATCAGCGAGCTGTGTGTGAAAATAAGGTGAGTTCAGACAGGTCTTAGTGCAGTCTAGAGTTAAACAACTTCCCTAATGGGATAGATGGCTTACTTGGGTCTGCCGTGCTCCTACACCGGTTCCAGGGATCATACAAGGTGTCCTGCCTCCGCTGCTTTTGTCGATTTTGTTCGCGATTCTGCCTTGGGTTCTGCGAGGTATCTTTTTCAGAATATCGATGCACCTTGAAATAGTGGTAATAAGTGAGATTTTCTTTGAAAGGTTTGGCGTGGTATGAAAACATTCCCCTTTACTCGCTCTTATCAATTAGCGTGTACAAACGCTATTATCTCTTCTTAGTAGTGTAAGTCCGTTCATCGTTATGCTTATGGTACTTGGTGTCATTCTATCGTCAGTCATGGATTCTTAGTCGTTACACTGAGCTCTGGTATCACTGCAACAGCCTCAGATGTGCGCAATGTTTATTAATATGATCATTTACGATTTATTTTTTGGCCCCACGTAACAGGTCATCAATTCTCCAACGAAAACAGTGTCACAGCTTGCGTCGCATCTGCCAGATGCGAGTGTTTTCTTTCTTACTTGGACAGGTTTGTCTTATTAATAGTATCCATCTAGTGTCGATGAAACTTATTCACCCACCATAGTTACACAGGGTTTAACCGGGGCAGGGAGTGCACTCCTACAGGTCGCTACTCTTTTCATGCATTACATTAGGAAATGGTTCTTTGGGCGAACGCCACGGCAAGCCTATGCAGTCACTTTTTTAATGCCTTCAGTACGCCGTCTCTGACAACGCGATATGGCGCTCTTAACTCAAAGCACAGGCGGATTTCGGAACGGTTTTACCACAAATGTCTTTGCTGGCTACAATAGGCTTAGCGTATAGTGTGCTGTCGCCGATCATTAATGGGTTAGCCACGTTGGCATTTGTACTCTTCTACCTCTCGTGGAAATTCCGTGAGCTCTGCACCATTTTACTTTTCGCGCACGTTAAATCCTGTACTCGCATGGCTTTTAGTCCTTACTTGGGTTTTTGATCAGCCTGATGAACAAGAGACAGGAGGGCTCTACGTGAGTGCTCCAAAACGATCGAGAGCGCATTCTTCTAAATGTATATTCTGATAGTTTCCTATTGCCATACAATACCTTTGTAATGACGCTCCTCATGCTCTAGCTTTAATGCTAACTAGTATACTTACAGTTGTCGGGTTGTATATCGAACAAGTCTGTTTAGCGGCACTCTTTTTCCTTAAAATATCTTCCGGCCATTCTTTTCTAGCGCAAGGCATTCTCATGCTCGTGTTGATAGTGATCACCATAACTGCACAGGTTTTTTTGAAGAACGCATTCGATCGTGCGTGATTTCTAACCTTTCATCATCTTTCGGCGTTATCATCGACAAGTAACAGCGCTTTCACAATACCTACCCATGTCTCTCGCCACCAAAAAGATGCAAGAAAGGGTCGAACGGCTACGACGCCAACCTGAGGATCATGAGGAGAAGAAGGAAGATGAAGAGATTGACCTTTTTAGTCGCGATCGTGAGTTATGCGCCTTGCGTTCGGTAGACTATGTTTTACATTGCATTTATGTCTGTAAGGCATCCGGTCGATTGTTCGAAAGCGAATTACTAGGCCTTCCCAAACACTCAAAGCTAATCTCTCGCTGTCACGGTCATCTCGCCAAGAGTCAGAACCGATGCCGGAGGCCTCAAGCTCCAATATGCATCGACTTACAGGTCGTCCTTCGATCCAAGGGCTACGCCGATCTCCCTCTGGTGTATCCAACATATCGAATTCGCCACCATCTTCTGAGCAACCCCGCCACCCTGTCTTTGCACCTCCAGCTCCAGCTCCACCAAAGCTCGATGATCCAGATTCATCAGGAGATGATTCGGACTTTGATGATAATGGATTCGAGCACCCTTCGACATACCGAGATCAGCCCTGGATATGGCTTCCCAAAGACGAACTGGGTTTGAGTGAGGTACTGGTTACAGAATTGCGTACGGGAGGCGTTGATGCGAGCGACGAGGGGTCGTATATGGACAAGCAGGGAAACGTCGAAGTAACGAGGAACCCACCGGATGAGGCTTGGACTGGTGGACATGATGCGTGATTTCAAGTTCGAGTTTTGGTTCATTCTTATTTCCGCAGGGCGGATACCTTGGGTTGTTGATACCTTAAGTTAATGAACCAGCAGCCAAATTAATGTCCAATTCTCATACATGGTAGACGCGCAAAGGAAGGAAGGCTCAACTTATCAGATGTGAGTCAACTTGAAACCGACTAGAAGTTATCTTGCACAATTCGTTAGGTAAATACGGCAGCATGCTTATGTATGATTTATACTAGTCATACCTAGATGCCCGGTGTCCACCTGCGTATCGATTTGAGAGTGGTAACTTGAGGGCGCCACAAAAATGTGTCAAGCTGAACGCTCCGGTTCTTGTCTGTGCCTGAACATAAGCTAGGCACTTTCGCTCATTGACCATGATACCACTTGTAGTTGTCGGTTCGTTGCTAGTAGCAGCACTGGCAACGTCGCCCGTGGACCTTGCCTATCCAGTGAGCCAAAATGTCCTCTCCAGTATCTCTGAATCCCAAGCGTTCACCCAAGGAGTGAGCTGGCTGGAAGGTGGAAACGAATTTATTTAAGAATATGGGACCACCTGTGAGTGTATATACTCATGCTGTGGATTCAATACACTTTACTAACACGCTTGTTGAGACCAACGCACATCACACCCTGCTCTAACAAATACGTATCAACTTCGCGTGAAGTCCAACTCATCGACTCTCTGCGACAGCACCGTGAAACAACAGTCAGGGTATCTAGACATAGATGACGACAAGCATCTCTTCTTTTGGTACGTGATGCTGACCTCGATGTATATTTAGAAGTTGTAATTATTTATACATTGGGCTCCATAGGTTCTTCGAAAGCAGACACTCGCCTGAGACATCCCCCTTGGTTCTTTGGTTGAACGGTTGATGGCCCTTGGTCTCCTCCGTTATGTGACCCACTGATTCTACCCACCAAGGTGGACCCGGCTGCAGTTCATCCACTGGCTTGTTGTTCGAACTTGGCCCCTGCCGAATAAGTGACGAGGGACAAAGCACTGTGTTTAATGATTACAGCTGGAATAACCACGCGAACGTCAGGAAATTCCCTTGCACTAATATCTTCTCTGGTCTCACACCTACACAGATCATTTTCTTAGATCAACCTGTAAATGTAGGCTACTCAACCGGGTCAGCTGTCAACACTAGCCCGATTGCCGCCCTCGATGTCTGGTCATTCCTTGAATTATTCTGAAACAAATCCCCAAGGTGAATTGTCTCAAGATTATAAATTTTTGTCATTCTGATCTCCGTTCATCAAGTATTCCAAATTGGCCTTCCACGTCGCCGCCGAATCCTACGGTAGGATGAAATCGAAGAAGAGTCCCATTTTGCTCATCACGCGACATAGGTGGCACGTATGCACCAAACATCGCAAGCGTAATTCATAAAAAGAATAAGGAACTCGCGATAGCTCCTGTTCCTGCTTTGAAACACATTAATCTAGCCTCTATTATTCTCGCAAACGGGCAGACCGAACTGTATACTCAATTAGCTTCTATTCCTGACTTCGCATGTGATGGTGCCTACGGAACTTCATCTATGCCTCTGTGGTAGCTGAATTTATGATCAAGGGCCTTACCCTGTCTGGGATGATCCAAATGGACCTGAATCTCAGGCGCTGCGTAGTAAAGTGCCTACCTGCCAACGGCTTATAGAAGCGTGCTACAATTGGGATTCTAAATTAACCTGGTAAAATTTCACATGGTACCCTTCGACACAGATAACTGATCCACCTTAGTATTCCCGTCCAGTTATACTGCACCTCGCAATTATATGAAAGTTTCCAACAGCTTGGGTTGAATCCTTACGACGTCAGACGCAAATGCGACAGAGAGAAAGACGGTGATCTTTGCTACAAGCAAATGCTGTGGGTTGATACATATCTCAACAAACTAGAAGTCAAGAAAGAGCTTGGTGCAACTGCAAGCCCGGATTTCCGGAGTAAGTCTTTTCAAAGATTGAATTCTTGAATAATTAAGTCTATTCTTCAGGCTGCAACACGGATGTTAACGTGGGTTTCACCATGCAAGGAGATGCTATGCACAATGCAGCCGCGTTGCTTCCTCCTCTTTTAGAGGATGGGATAAGACTTCTCGTTTACGCCGGAAATGCAGGTGGGGTAGCTGAGTAAACTTGGAAAGCTAATTGACGCTAATCATCAGATTTCATGTGTAATTTCATTGTATGTCCATATGCGTGCTTCCTGCATCGACGGCTCACCATATTATTTAGGGAAACCTAAACTGGATGCTAAAGCTTGAAAACGCATTCCATTCCGAATTCAACAAAGCAAGAGGCACACCTTGGGTTACCCTCAAGGGTGGTAAAGTTGCTGGCGAAGTGCGTTCCGCTGGTGGGGGCGGTTTCGGTGCAGGGAACTATACCTATGTCGCAGTGCACGAAGCAGGGTGAGTCCTTTAATGGTTAGTTTCATCACCACTCTCTCATCCGTTTTTTGATTATATTAGACATATGGTCCCGTATGATCAGCCTGAGGCAGCATTGGATCTCTTTACTCGATGGATTAGTGACACCCCTTTGACATTGGCCCCGAATAGCACCAAAGTGGTGTGATTGAGAAGTAGATAATAGGCGAGGAGATGAAGATTTTTAGTATCTATTTTTCCTAGAAACCCTACTCTCATCAGTATTAGTGAAGATTGCAAGTCGACTTTTACCGAATTCGCAGAATCCTCTATATAGTAAAGTCGCGTAGTGGGTGGTGGGCGCTTTTTAGGCGCCATGATTGGTCAGTATTGGTCAGCTCGGAGTTTGAAGGGCCACTCTGGGAGCCCAACAGCAGCCCCAGTAGAATTTGGAAAAATACAGGGAAAATCAAGTGAGCCACTGGGACCTCCCTGGAGCTTGCCTGATCCTCACCCTGGGAAAATACCCAAGCTGGCAATAGTGCTGTTTCAGGCAAGTTTAGGGTTAGGGTTTTGGGTCCTGAGCAGCCCTGAGGGTTTTCCTATTGAGAATCTGATTGCATCTGACAATAATCTGTGTATCAGAGAGTCCAAATCCTACTGTGAATCAAACTATCCAGCTCTCAATCTAACCCCAGCTTGGAAAATCCAAATTTCTGAATCAGGCATTGCAACTGAATAGACATTTCTACTCTGAACCAGCAAGTCTGATTCCAACCTTGAACTGGCCAATCCAGCTCCAAATCAGATTTTAAATTGGCCAATTAATTTCAAAGGGGACTATCTGACTCTGACTCCACCAATCCAATTCCAACCCAAGTCTGAACCAGCTCTGAACCTGCCAACCTGATTTGGATTAGACAAGCTGAATCAATCTGAACTGGGCATTTTGAACTGGACAGATTGTCAAAGTCTGAATTGAGGAATATGAGCCTAATTCAGACAAACCGAATTGGAAATTTCCATGTCTGAATCAAGCAATTGAAATCTAGGGGGTAGGAGTCTGGGAATCAGTCAGACAATGGTACAGCTACTGGAAAAAAACAAAGACTACTTATTCGTGCATTTCCATATCATGGAGTGAATATAAAAGCTTCATATTTAGAGGCCAGAGGAAAGTCCCAGTATATCATGTCACCTGTTGGATCTCAGACCCACTGACTATCACATGGAGATGATGTAAGATCACAAAGCATCCTGAGAGTTAAGCTAAAGTTGCAGCATCAGGGTCGTTTTTATGTAGGGAGGAGGTTGAACAACACGAATAAACTACTTCAAAACCATGCAATTACATACTGGGGATATTACAGTGAAAAACAGTTTTGCATATTTTATATTGAAGTCATCCATCATATCCACTATTTATTGATAGAATGTTGGTTTCAAGTAATATAATGGAGAAAAGCTGCCAAGCATTATTGAGGCCACATGGCAGGAGATTTTCTATATGTAGTACAAATTCCAATAGAGCTACCATGAAAGTTGGAATGTGGTGCTGTGTGGATGATATTCCTTGCTTGATAGTATGTTGGTTTCAAGTAATGTACTGGAGAAAAGCTGCCAAGCGTCAGCAAGGCCATGTTGCATGAGATTTTCAAGGAAAATTTAAATTGTAATAGAGTGTCCTGCATAGCATGGGTCATGGAAAATCACTTTCAATGTAATGGAGCAAAACTGCAAGCATTGTAACATGAGATTTTCAAGATGTAAGCTTTGGCAAATAGATATGCCACCAAAGTCATAATGTGGTGCTGTGCGGATGATATTCCTTGCTTGATAGTATGTTGGTTTCAAGTAATGTCCTGGAGAAAAGCTGCCGAGCATTAGCGAGGCCATGTTTCATGAGATTTCAAGGCAAATATAAATTGTAATAGAGTGTTGTGCATCACATGGGTCATGGAAAATCAGTTTCAATGTAATGGAGAATAACTGCCAAGAATTAGTTAGGCCATGTAGCATGAGATTTTATATACATAATAGAATTCCAAGCTTTTATAGATATCCACCAACGTTGCAATATGGTGCTGTGTGTAGCATGGGTCATGGAAAATTATTCAAGTAATGTAATGGAGGAAAACTGCTGAGCATCAGCAACACCACATGGCATGTAGCTTTGGAAAATATAGAGGTCCCCCAAAGTTGTAATGGGGTGCCATGTGTAGCACAGGTAACTCCACTAGTCTATATATTAAAGTGCGACAGTGGGTGGTGGGCATTTTTAAGCGCCCATGCTTTGTCATGATTTGTCAGCTCAAAAATTGGATCCTGGGCCCCACAGCAGCCCAAATAATTTCCAAAGAAATACAGGAAAAATCAAGGAGGCTTCTGGGACATCCCTGGCACTTGCCTGAGCCTTCCCCCAAAAATTAACAATGATTCCAAGGCAGTGTCTTCCAGGCAAGTTTAGGGTTAGGTTTTGGTGTCCTGATGCAGCTGGAGTGTCAAAATAAAAACAGATGAGAATCTGAATGAATCAGACAATAATCTGTCTGAATCAGTGAATCAGAATCTGAACAAGCTGAATTCAAATCAGACAGATTGATCTCAATCCAACTCTGAATGGCCAAACTGATTCTGAACTGGTCAATCCAACTCCAAACTGATTCTTAATGGGACACTCTAACTCTGAATAAGATTAATCCAACTCTGAACTGGCCAATCTGAGGAACCAGCTAATTTGGCTCTGAACCACTGCAGCCAATCTGATTCCAAATCCAACAATCCAACTCCAAACCAGCCAATTTGATCCTGAACTGGCCAACCCAATTCTGAACTCACCCATCTGGTGCTGATATGGCTGGGCCAACACAAAAATGGTCAATCTGAGTTCAACCTGGTCTGATGATCCAATTATGAATCAGATGATCTAACTCCAAACCAACCAAACTGACTCTGAACTGGCCAAGCTGATTCTGAGCCAGGCAATCCAACTCTAAACTGGGAAATCCAACTTGGAATGGGACAATCCATGTCCAAATCAGAAAATCAGACTCTGAACTGTTGCTTTATATCAGTGATGTAGTGTATGTGTAAGGGGATGTGTACAAGGGCAATGTGTAAGGATTTTACACTTAAGTTGTGGTTATCACACGAGCTCAAAAGAACCATTCCAAACAGTTCTATAAAGCGGTGTGTGATGTTTACAAAGTAATTGATGATGATTAACCTAAGGTTATTCTCACGCTACAAATAGTACAGTTGTGGACATATATGTACACAATTATAGCATAAGCATAGCCTATGCCTCTACAATACTTATTATATAGTGGTATATACTACTATCAATGGTATATGTATGTATCAAGGGAATTATAATTCCCTTACACCCTCCCCCTCAGGCTGAAACCTCGGGGAGGCTGACAATGTATCATACATCATGTTAAACAGATATTTTATCCATTGCCAGCAGTAGGGGATGGGGGACCCATTTCCACATCTGGAGGGTGCCTATCCTCATATATCTTGGTTGTATCAACCCTGAGATCTTCATTACCTGTTAAGCTAGTATTTGTACTAGCTGTGGTGAAGCTACTCCCAATGGATGGAGCAGCGGCAGTGCCTTTAGGCACTGCGTCAGCGACTATGTCACTATAGGCGATTCGTGCACATAGCAACACAGAGGTGTTACCCTCGGTAGCCTTACCTTTCCCTTTCGGGTCAGGTAAAGTGGCAAGGCTAAATGCCTTGCGTTCTGCAGCACATTGCTGTGCCAACTGCGCTGCCTTGCTGTAGCGCAGTTTAGAGCTCACCCTCTCATAGTAGGGTTCAAGCAAGTCTGTGGCACGGACAGGGTCAACTCCCCCATGACGGCCCAACCACAATGTGATATCTTCTCACTAGTGGATTGGGCATCACCGCTCCAACCGAACTTATTCGGTGCTGAGGATCTAAGATCCCCATTTCCTTGTGGCATATGCCACTGAGCTCCAACGAGGCTCTCCCATTTTCCCTTCTGGGAAAATATCGCCTCTAGCATTGTCCAGAAGACAAGGCTATCAGTTTGGGGGGTGATCTTATTCACCCACACCCAAACATCAACATCGCTTAGATTTAGCGATGTGTTGGCTTCCTCCCTGATGGCTGCAGGGAGTCCCTCTGGGTTATAAATCCAGAGCATTAGTGCTGACTTTAAGTCAGCAGGGGTGTCGGGGTGGACTGCAAAGCATTCCACCCAAGTGCTCTCCTTGTGGCTCTTTTTTATACGAGCCACAGCTCTCTTCTGAGTGGGGGTACGTTCGGGGTACGGGATTAGGACTCCCGTTTCGTACTCATGCAACAGCAGAGGACTATCAATGGCACAGGTGTCATACCATGCGCTTCTAGTGTGTGTGTGAGGCACGGGCACTTTGCCTAGGGGACGGGGAATCATCCCTGTCTGGGAGTATGGTAAATCACCTATGGCAGGGGTGATTTCATTCTGTAGCTTGTGCTCTTTAGGCACACGCTTGGACGGCTCCTTTGAAGGAGTCATGCGGACGACGTTCTCGTTGCCATCTGTGGACACGTAGTCCCACGGCTTATACGGCAGTACTTTATACAGTACCGGTGCACCCATAGTAAGGTCACGGGCGTATGCATGACCCGGCGGGGGCAGGGGCATACCTGGCTTAGTGATAGGCCAGATAGGGATGTCTGTCCCCATTATGTAGTGCACCTGGGAGGGCGACACAGGGCCGGGTGATTGAGATGGCTCACCGCCGTCTCCGTGTGGCTGTACATCTACAGCCAATTGAGGTACGGTAGATGGCTGCACCATCATCTGTGGAAGGGTTGGAGGACCCTTCTTGTGCAGCTCTGTGAGCTGCACAGCCTGTTTGTCAAGCTGCACTTGCATCTCGTCTAAACGCGATTCGCGTTCACGTATTTTTTCTTGTGCCACATCTAGTTTGTGGTGCACGTCATTATACCGTTTTTCACAGTATACAAGCTTTTCCCTTAGCTTGTCAATTTCGTCGATGTACCGACGTGATAAATCTGGATATGCCTCATACACAGCATTCCGTACTTCATCTTTGCTGAAGTTTATCTCACCGGCTTGTATGGTGGTGAGTACGTGAGTTACGTGGGCCTCGCATGGCCCACAGTCATGTTTATGCAACAGAATGATAGTGTGTGGCAGACTACATATCTGCCACTCGGTTTTATGCTAGTAGTTGGCAAGCAATCGGGCCGTGCCTGATAGTTGTTCTGCAGCCTGCTTTTCAGCAGGCTCGGTATGTGCATCACTCATGTGAGTGTTGGGGTTCATCCCAATGTTGTCCCACTGTGGTAGTAGGATGGGTGAAGAAGAAAAGACGCCCGTGGCATTATTCCTTTTTGGCCGCATGTGGGACTTGAATTGAGTCACGTGATCAGACGCACTAGACGCGTCTGGGTAGCTTGGGAGGCTTTTTCACGCCTCACAGCTCTAGATATTCATCTAGTGCTTCTAGCTCCTTGCATTCAGCAAGTGGCTCCCATTTCACATCTCCTAGAGTCCAACGTACTTGGAACTCTAGTTCTTTCTTGTTTGTCCACCTATGAGTGAGTATTTTGTCAACGAACCATTCTTGTTTGTCGGTTTGTCCAAAGTCATAAAATGACTTCGTGTCTCGCTTTGGAAACAACTTATCGTTGTTTGCTGTATACGGTCGTATTAACACCATATGAAATGTATGGGTGATCCTTCGTGCACTGAGCTCGGGCAGTAACTCAAGCTTTATGTTAGACATTTCGTTATGTACGTCTAGTACTTTATATGGTCCAATAAACTTGGGCATAAGCTTCCTTGCCCTCCCTTTGGGCAAGGACAAGTTCTTAGTTGACAGGTAAACTAAGTCTCCAGGCACATATATGCTGCCTGTTCTTCGCTTTTGGTTAGTGTAGTGTGTCTGTGACACATGACTTTCAATGATAGCATCATGCACTTCCATTAGGTTCCACAGCGCTTGCTGTGTGAATTGTTTAACACCTCTATACGTGGTGTTAATCTCTAGCGTCTGTCCAATTCTGGGCAGATATCCACCATTCAATTCGAATGGTGCAAATCCTGTTGATGCATTGACACTGCTGTTCAGTGTGAATTCAACCATTGGGCATTTTTCTGCCCAATCCTTTTGGTCATTGCAGACTACTGTTCCCAATATTTGGCCTATAGAGCGATTCACTCGTTCTGTTGCTCCATCCGTTTCTGGGTGGAATGATGTGGACATGAGGAGCTTAGTCCCCATTAGCCTTTGTAGTTCCTTCCAAAATATGGAAGTGAACTTTGAGTCTCGATCTGATAGTATCGAGTCTGCTGTCCTGTGAAGTCGTACAACTTCTCATAGGTATAACCACGCGACCTGCTGCGCAGTTACTTTAACTGTTGTGGGTATCAAATGTACCTGTGATGTTAATTTGTCGATTATTACGAGCAGGTAGTTGAATTCCTTTGACTTTGGGTGTGGGCCCATAAAGTCCATTCCTATAGATTGCCAGGGCCTTTCTGGCACTGGTAATGTATGCAGCAGCCCAGCGGGCTGCTGGTTATTGACCTTGTTCTGTTGACAAAGTCCACATGTTTTGCAGAAGGATTGTATATCCTTCATCATTGTTGGCCACCAATAATAACGGCAAACGTAATTAGCTGTTTTAAATTGGCGAAAGTGGCCAATGGCTTGGTGAGCGTGGTCTATTATCACCTTGACTAGTCTCCTCCCCCTCAGGAAGGCTTCACGGGGTAAGCATACCACACTTCTTTGGACCTATTCTTGGTCCAAATTAATCCATCTTTGATCCTGAAGCAAGGATGCACTTCAGGGTTGGCTAAGACCTTTCTTAAGGTCGTGTCTTTTTCATAGCTGTTGCGAACAAGTGCTAAATCAATCTTATTCTCTACGTGTTCACGTAGTGATTTTCCTGAGTCCAGGGCAATGACATCTTTGATGTCATTTTCATCTAGTATTCTAGGCAAAGTTTGAGGATGCTCAGCTTCCTCATGTAATTTGTTCACTTCGAGGATTCTATCCTCTTGCTTTTGTTGTATTCGGGCAGACTTGCGTGCAGCTGCTGCTTATATTTCAATGAAATGTTTGATGGGTAGTAGCTCCTCCCCGTCTGGGTCTAGTCTGGTGTCAGCCTGGACATAGACGTGTTCTGGATGTGCATCTTCTGGCCCATCAAATTCAAAGTAGCGGGATAAGCAATCTGCTACTTTATTCTTTACTCCATCCACGTGGAGTGTACTGTATGTAAAGCAGGGAGAGGAACTCCCACCAACACACTTGTCTTGGTGACAAATGCGGCTGGGTCTTGAAGTATTCAAGTCCTTTATGGTCAGTGACTAGGACGAACTTTCGTCCTAGTAGTTTATCCTCCCATTTCATGAGAGCTTCGAGCACGGCTATTGTTTTGTGCTCATGCATTTGGTAGCTATGCTGCGCTGATGTGAACTTCTTAGACAAGAAGCCAGCGGGTCTACAGGTTTCCCAGTCGGGCCTTGTCCATATACCGTGCCGACTCCAGTCTTGGAGCTGTCACATGACCCAGATTGTCTCTGGATTATTTATGTCTATGGGCTTCAATATTGGAGCTTTGAAGCTAATGCTTTGATTGACTCAAAGCACTTGTCTAATAAGGGTGTCCATACGAACATCCTGTTATTCCGGGCACAGCCCAAAAAGGGGTGTAGTATATGCTGTTATATCCGGCATATATGGTGCTAGATATTGCACTAGTCCTAAGAAACATTGAATTTCAACGTATGACCGAGGGCGGCACCACTCATGTATTTTGGCCATTTTGTCGGCATCGGCGTGTATGCCTTTGTTGTCAATTATATGACCAAGGCAGTCTACTCTTTCAGAATAGAGATCCAACTTGGATGGCGAGAGGTACAGTTGTACCTCCCTTAGCTTCTCAAACACCTTTCTTAGGTGTTGTTCGTGTTCCTCGATTGTATTCAAGAATATGAATATATCGTCCAGATATGCATGGATGAAGTGACCTAAAAAAGTTGTGAAATATAAACGTCATTAGACATTGGAATGTTGAGGGGGCGTTGCAGTCCCCCATCATCATTACTCGGCTCATGAATGTGCCAAATATTGTTGCAAAGGCCGTCTTCCAGACATCCGCATCTTTTACGCATATTTGCTCATACGCTTCTGACATATCCAGTTTTCTGTATTTGGCACGGGCTACGTCATGCCATATGATGTCTTGATCAGGGAAGGGCATGATGTCCTTCTCTGTATTATCATTTTGCAAATGAAAAATCAAACACGGTTTGAAGTTTCCCACTTTTATTTGGGATACTTAACATGGGTATTGCTTGTTTAGCTGATGCCCTTTCCCACCACCCTGTGGTGGTGTATCGTTCAATTTTCTGAACGAGTTCTTCTTTAAGTGCATCTGGGCACTTAGGCAAGCGATAATTTATTTGCTTGTGATCGTCTATGAGATTTATCTCATGATTTATATCTCTCCACGGTGGCAACCATAAAGGTACTTGGCCGAACATATCGGTGAATTCTATTTTCCATTGCTCTTGCAATCTTGGAAAATCAGCAGGAGTTAAACTCCCCTGTTTGGCTTTGACAGCCATTAAGTGGCACATGTGCCCCTTAGTTTCTTCTATCCCCTCCCCCTCTTGCTGTGATTGCAGCGAACTTATGGGTGAGTCACTCATTGGCAGCTCACCCTTCTCGCTTCATTTGCGAGTTTTATTTGTTATAGCCACAGTTATATGCGGCTTAGGAGGGGGGTCTTTTGGCTTCCGTTTTGCGTTCGTTACCGAGCGTGTTTGCTCCATTGGGGATTTTTTCACTCCCCATTAGTATTTGTCTTGAACCATTAAAGTCCAGGATCAATCCCATCCTTCTCAGGAATGGAGTTCCTAGTATAACATCGTAATAATCAATGTTAGCTACATCGAAGTATTCCTCAATGGTTTTAGTCCCAAATCTTATGGTGTATCTGACACCATAGTTTATGGTAGATTTACTACCAACACAGGCTAGTTGTAAGCCTATGGGACATTCGAGTTCAAACATCTTCATCTTGGTTGCACGTGTGAAGTTGGGTGATATCATCACGCCTTCACACCCACTGTCTAGCATACAGTGGGCTCATGTGCCTCCAACTTCAAAGTAACCAGAGATAGTCTGGTTTTCTTCACGTGGTCATTTAGGCTGTGTTTGATCTTTGTGTCACACCCTATGGTCATAGACTGGCTCAACAGTTTTGTCTATTATACCACCTGCGGCTAGTTGGACGGGTTGGACATGGGAGTTTACGCTCTCATTTTGTATTTGCATGGCATATATGCTGCATCTGTCACAGTATCCTGTGGCATGTATTGTTCTGGCACAATACTCAGTCCGATTCTCCTCGGACTCGTCGTCTGACCATCAGAACTTTTCTGTAGGTTCCATCTGCCAGTCTCCAACTATCTGGTCGGGGTACTCTTCTTCAGGAGGTAACTCCCCCTCTTCTAATTGACTTGGGCCGTCTGGCAGCTCTAAGTTCTCTCATTCTACCTCGTCTCCAAGGTCTTCTTCTATTCACGCGCCTGCAATGCGCGGCTTGTCCCGTAACTTGGGGCAATTAGTTTTTATGTGGCCCGTTTGGCCACATTCGTAGCAATGTACATCTGATGTACGTTTTCTCCCTATTCCGGCTGCGCCCTGCTTAGGGGCATTATTTGCCACTGCTTTATTTCCAGCAGTGGCCACTGGTGCTGCAGGTATGGTTCATGGCTTGTATGTCAGTTTACCCGACTGCATTTTACTTGTACTAGGCTGCGACTTCGCAGCCTGTTCAGGCTTTGTCATAGCCTGACTCTTTTTTGCTGTTGTACTACCACTGGCTGTGGTCATAGCGGAACGCTGACTCAATTACTCGAGCTTCATGTGACAATTCCTCTAAGGAATGAGTCTCTGGGGTGTATCCCTGTTTGAGGA